>JAPTYQ010000008.1:2519301-2548266 GCA_029814465.1 Ostorhinchus cyanosoma
CGTACGCTCTGTGAAAGAAATCCATCGACTATAGCATTTCTGAAGTGCCTGTAAACACGTCACACCTGTTTATTAGAGTGATCAGATTATTAGAATGATCAGATTATTAACCGTTATCAGATTTTCAGTCGTGTAAACGGGCTCTTCACCGAATCCTTTGGTTGTTTCGTCGACGTTCTGTCCAGTATTTGTTTCCAGAGCTGTGTGTTGAGGAATGTGTCGGTTGTGTTTGGACAGAAGTGGGATTGAGTTGTGTACCGGGTCAGTGGTTCTGGTTCTGGTTGTGGTCGGCGGCCTGGGCCTCAGCCTCGTGGTGCATTTGACTCAGCTGTTTGATCAGGCTCTCCAGCTGAGGGTTCCCACCCAGCTCCCTGATGAGGCGGTAGGCCTCGGCCTCCAGGTCCCGGAGGGTCCGGCGGGTGTAGGCGAACGAGCCCACCTTCTCCAGGTAGTCCACGCAGTAGCGCTTGACGTCCACGTTCTCCGTGCGCTGCCTCAGGATGTTCTGGACCTGGGTGCTCTCCGGACATGACCAGATGGCGTGGATGGTGAGGAAAGAGAACTTCCCCTCCGTCAGGTCTTCGCAGAAGCTCTTATTCTCGCTGTACTCTTGGGAGCTGAGGTTAGCGTAGTCGTCTCGGATCTGGAAGAAGAGCCCCAGCGAGTCCAGGAGGGGTTTGAGGTCCCGCTTCCAGTCGGAGAACAACTGCATGAGGCCCACGGCCAGGCCGAACAGCCCGCCCGTCTTCTGGAGGACCATGTGGCGGTACTCCTGCTCGGTGGGGCAGGTGTAGGTGTCCCTCCAGTGGATGTCCAGGCCCTGGCCGCGGTGCAGCTCCAGCAGCTGCCGGGTGAAGACGCGCACCGCCTCAGGGTGCTCCAGGGTCAGGACCTTCTCCAAACCCAGGAAGTAGACGTAGTTGGCCGAGTTGATGACGGACGGGATGCCGTAGATGCTGTGGGCCACGGGGAAACCGCGGCGCAGTTTGGAGCTGTCCTCGATGTCGTCGATGAGGAGGCTGGCGTTGTGTAGCATCTCCGTCACCTCGATGATCACCTGAACCGAACCAGGACAAAGGTCAAAGGTCGCATCCACCACAACATTTAAATTTAACAGAGAATATGAGCGTTTCTGGTCATTTCCAAGTTCAATGATCAACTAAAACTTTTAGATCACACACATTAATCTGATTAGTCTGAACTTATTTCATTTTGTTGATTCATTTTTCTATATTTTCATATTGTGAAAAAACCTAAATAAACTCTGTTCAGATGAGACGTATCTCATAAATGTATATGATAAATGGTTTTCTGTACGAGGCAAAACCTAAGTTCAATATAAAAACCAGGTTTTACGCATAAACAAATAATTTAATTCATTTATAGAAGAAGTAAAAGTAACATTGGTTCTATAACTTAATATTGATGCTGATTATTGGAATATGATTAAAGGAAAATTCAGATTTTATGAATAATTTAATATCTAGATGAATCAGAGAATCAGTCATCCAGATGATTATGTTCATTATTGATTTTAAGATTCTCTTAATTCATTTATCAGTTTATTAAATGTGAGAAAATAAAAAGCCCAACACAATGTCATCTTAGGAGGAAAACCAAACGTATTCACATTTAAGTGGGATCCAGTTCCAGAAATAAATGGTTTCACTTTTCATTTCTGACACTGCTTGAACTGGATCTAAATGAAAGTGAAACCAGGTCGTGTTACTGTTTTTGGACACTAGAGGGCGCCATGTCTGCACTGAACTGTTCCACTGAGGATCTGATTCAGCAGATGAACTTCAGGCCAGACTTTGTCCAGAACAGTTTTAATAATGGTGTTAACGTAGCCCAACATCTGTAATGTGACTGGATGAGTTTGAGGAACACAGTCACATGATTCAGACATTAATGACCTCTGACCTCATGGAGAAGACCAACACGTTCAACTTCGACACAGCCACGTCCTCCAACAGCTTTGATTTAAAAAAAAAAAAAAAAAAAAGACCTTCACAACATTAATAGGATTTTTTTAAATTTAGTTTTGTCTCATTTTTCTGTAATTTAACTCATTTCTTCAACTAAGATCAAGACAAAACTGCCTGTAAACATGTAATAATTTGACCGTTAGGGGGATAATCACAGATGTCTGGAATGAACAGATAGAAAACAGACAAAACCCACTGAGACGGATCAGTTTCTCTGGAAATAAACCCATTTTTCTGCTTCATAAAACCTGATGTTTATCTGCAGTGAGATCTGCCTGAACGGACCAGAGACCACGAAGGCCGGGTCGGTGGGTCCGAGGAGGGTCCAGCCTGGACCGGTAAACAACGGCGCCTGACAAACCGAGGCCTCCTCCACCTGTCGACCCCATGAAGCTGGAGGTAAACGTACACCGACGCCACGGTTCAACTACTGGTAACAAGGAAACTCAGGCTCTGAGGCAGTTTTTAAATCATCTGCTCCAGTGACAATGGACCAAAACTCTGGAAATTATTGAATTTAAACAAAAAAACTTCATATTATCTTGTGGTTTAATCCATAAACTCCTAATCCACATGACGAAACCAGGGCAGTCAAATTCATGTTAGTTCAGGATCCACATTCAGACCAATATGATCTGAAGTGGATCACAACCAATAATAGAATAAACTATAAATAACTATAAACTTTTCTCTGTGTTTTAAGGTGAAAAAAGTATTAAAATGTTTGTCTGCAAAAAAAAAACAAGTATAATTTTAACATTATGTCTAACATTTACACATATACATTACAACGCACAGATCACAGTGGATCTACAAATACACTAAACATTTAGTAACAGTATATATGAATAAATAACATAAAAATACAGATAAAAATTGTGAAAAAAACCAGACTGATCTCAAGCAATAGTGTAGCATGTCATGGCAGTTCTTATGGCATTTGGCGTGCTATACCTAGGCATTTTTGACTTTTCGCGTGCTTTTCAATGCCATTTAATTGCGTGTAATTGTACACCAGTTCAATCCAGTTCACATCACTCTAACCCTCAGTGCATGGTATATAATTCACTGATTCAGGTTTGACAGGGGGCTCATAAGAGCATGAACATGCACGTGGAAAGCTTATAATGCCTACATATAACAAACCAATTAAAATTGTTGTGATTATTTACAAATCATGATATCACGTTGGAAAAAACAGCAAAACTCAACAAAAACATGGCAAAACACACGAGTAGAATACTCCAAAACAGCATCATCACTATTATTTACAAGAATTCACCATTAAAACCTCGCTAAAATGGTCCTAAAAGTAATACAAATCTTCCATCCATCTCTCACTGACTGCACTCTGAGGGGGAGGGATGGAAGTGGGCAGAGCTTAGAGCAGCAGCCAATGCAGAGCTCTACCCTAATGTGTTGTAGACCAATAGAAAGAACCAAATCTCAGATAAACGTTGACTTTTGGATTTTGTAAGTCGCATAAACTGTTCAGGGGTTACGATCATTGGAAAGACGGTGGCGCCGGAGACACAATCGTCCACAAAGGGTAAAAAACAAGGAAGCCATGGAACAAGAGGACGTTGAGGTACGAGAACTGAGGAGATGTAATATTGAAACTTCTAGAATTAGTCAGAAAACGTCCACCATCTCTGTCTCAGTGACTAAATCCTAGTCCTGGTGGTTCCTCCAGATCCGGACCTTCGTGGACCAGGGGAACCCGTGGTGGGAGTTTCCTGATTCTCGTCGACGGAGATAAAAACGCTGGCAGATGAATGAGCCAGAGCGCGGCCGCCGAGCCTCCATCCATCTGAAGGCTCAGCTGTTGCCATGGCAGCGACTCCACCACTTGGCAGCGGTGCTAATGATGAGGAGAGCGGCGGGTTCAGCGGGAGTTTACGGTGCCGCTACACAGCGAGAGACGGCGTTAGTAACGGGAGGTAGATTGAACTCTGAAAGTCTGACTCTATGGCGGCGAGAACCAGGACGACTTTTAATCTGAGGAAAAGACGATGCGATGATGCAGACGGAGGCTGAGGCGGGAAAATGGCAAACGGAAATACACCGCGATGGATGACGTAAACTCTACTGACAGGGATGTCAAACATACGGTCTGTGGGCTAAACCGGCCGCCAAAGGGTCCGATCCGGCTCGAAATGCAAGAACGACACTGAAGATATTAACAATAAGTGTTAAAATCATGTTAGTTCATGACTCAAATTCAGACCAGTACAATAATAATAGAATAACCCATAAATAATGACAAATACTAATTTGTCTCTTGTTTTAGTGTAAAACAGTAAAATGACCTGAAAATGTTTACATTTACAACTATCCTTTAACAAAAAGTGTGAATAACCTGAATAGTATGAACAAAATGAAATGTCTTTATATAAATCAGTGTAATTGGACCAATACTAATAAACAAATAAAAGTTTTGTGTATTTGTGGATCCACTGTGATCTGTACGTTACAATGAACATGTGGAAATGATAAACTGAGGCAGGCATTGGTTAAATTACATGGACTTTTCCTGATAAATTTCAGGTTGTTCATATAATTCATATTTAATTCATATTCTAGAATCCATGGTTCCCCACGGGTCAACGCACTAGTTTTATTTACAACTGCATTAACCTTTCTTTCCACTCAGTATTTAACATGTGGAACTGTCTTTAGGTTGGCTGGGTTCATCCTGGTCTGAGGACGGCGCCCCCTGCTGGACTCACCTGTAGTTTGTCCTCTGGAACATTCAGCCAGTGGTTAAAAGCCTGGGCCAGCTTCGTCCTCACCTGCTTTCCTACAAAACAAGAAACAAGAGCTAAAGCTTTTGCGGCGCTGAAAGCCTCACATCTGGGCTGACATTAAGCTCCGCCTCCATGGAAACAGGGGTTCAGGGGAACTGCTGGGTTCTGCTGATACCAGCGTTCCTGCTTTCATTTCTATCACATGGACACAGATGGTGGGTGGGAGCTCAGATTTCCCACAGAAACAAAGCTGACATTTAGTTTTCAGAACACACTGCGTCCTATTGTCACGGCTTCAGTCGGGAAATTAATCGGTAACGGACACTCTGATCGTGGACGGGCCAGTGGAGATGGAGGGTCTGATCGACAACGGAAACCAACCTCCTCAAACTGAAGGTCTGGGGTCAGTCGGTCCTCAGGGAGGGCGCTGCAGATCTGACCGACCCACTACCACACCAAGAGATCAGTTCCACAGGAAACACTGCAGTGGCTTCAAGAAGCCTGTAAGAACCATGTTTTATACCCATGAATGGGATGAAAATTCAGCTACAGCCACTTTAGGATTAGAAAAGAAAAAACTCAAACTATTCGAGCATTAACAACCAAAAATCATATTCTCTGAGAATCCAGTGGCCTGTGCATGAGTCAAACTACATGGATATGAGGTTCACATCCACAACCGTCATGTTTTAGATTGAAACCACTGGTTCATGTTTACTTACAGATCCTCCAGGTTTTCATTTTGATTAATTCATTGCATACGGAGCTCAGAAAACAAACCCCAAACTGAAGCCGTATTCATTTTACGTTTACTCTTTGATGTTCTCCTGAGGTGAACCGGACTTCCAACAAACCCTGCCCATAGATCCAGACACTCGACTGGACTCTATCTGGACTTACACCAAGCACAGGGTGTTTTCACACAGCGTACTCCAGTCCATATCGGAGTACGCAGGACCCCAAAGTCCACTTCATTTTATCCATGTCAATGCAAACATTCTGCATTCGAGTACTGAACCAGAGTCCAGTTGAGAAGGTAGTCCTGGGTGTGGACTGCAGTACGGTACGTTGCCATGTGAAAGCGATCTGTGCCTGAAACCGGATGTGACCTAATCACAACTCTGACAACAGAAATGAGTTAATCACCACGAAACCATAGATGGCGCTCCTGTTGTCTCCTGGAGAAGCCTCGAATCTGTGCGGTACGGGTTCACCTTATCGACCGAACCACTCTGTGACATATGAGGGACAACGAAGGTCGCTCTTCTTCTCTTTGCCTCAAAAAGGAAAACAAATAGGCAAGGGTTTGTTGAATCGTGACAGAATTCCTTCCACACCGCCACCTACTGTTTCAGCCCCGTAACACCCACTGGTTCACGGGCAGGGGTCGCGGTATGTGCTTGAGAACACAACATCTGCAGGATGGGTGTGAATGTATCCACATACGGAACAGACTCAGGTACGCAGTGTGAAAGTGCCCTTCGTTTTTCTTTACGATCTCAGAGAAACTCTTGTTTTCTTAGGTTTGTTTGTGGTGAATTTCTCTTCAATGTCAGAGGATTTCCAAGTGTTTACATTTGACGGTTAAAACACCATCAACTCCTTTTAAAGGCCTGTTTCTTAAAAGCGTCATTATGGAGGACTTTTAATTAATCGCATCGTTTGTGGCTAAATGACACCGTTCAGCGGCGGCAGAGGATACGTCCCACCGTGGACCACCGAGACCCTCAGAGCCGGTCCCGTTGACCCCAAACAGAAGCCCGTGCTTGGTTCCTGTGGCCAATCACAGCTGCAGACGGAAATAAAGGCGCTTTCTGCACCGACTCCACCGTCAGGAGGTTTAATCATTATCTATTGATTCTTCTCTAAACTGTTAAACTGAAAACCATCGAATTAGAGCCGACAAAGTAATAGTGTTAATATAGTGAGACCTGACAGATACAGAACAGAACCAGATTCAGTCAAATAAACTGGAGTTCAGGGAAAGACGCTGAATAAGTGACTGTGGCAGGATTAGACTTGACCACAATGATGACCATGTAATAATAATAATAATTATATAGGATTAGATTTATATTGCGCTTTTCTATTAACGCATACTCAAAGCATGTACAGTGGATCCATTATTCATTCACTCACACATTCACACTCTGGTGGTGGTAAATGTCCACTCCAATCCCATGTCATGGTTCTATTCTCACAGTTTAACTAGAAGTCAAACTCCACATCTGTGTTTTAGGACATTTTAGTGATATTATCGCCAGATCCAGTGTCAAAACTCACTATTATTGATCCAACACTCAGAAAACAACTGAACGAGTTGTCGACTTTGCCCCAAAACACTTAAAACTTAAAATGACCAGTTCAACCTCCATGGGTCATTTGTAGTTAAATACACGATATGGATAAAATATGTGGACCTGTTGAATTCAGGTGTTTCTTTTCTAACAGGGTTCTGGGATACAAAACAATGACTAATTATATAGTTTTATATTGGGATAAATATCATTGCATTGGTTAGTTTGGTTTAAAATGCTTCAGATGGTTTGGACTGAATTTGTCTCAACTCTTTTTTTTCTTTTTTTAAATTCATGCCTATGATTTTAAATGTTCTAGTTCTAAATTTAATAAGGAAATATCGACATTATTTGTCTAAAATTATCATGAACAGGACATCTTACAGCTGTAGACACGTGTCCCAATATTTATGTCCATATAGTTTATAAACATCAATATTTCCTTAAAGTTTAATGGTAGATTTTTCTTCCTCAGTCAGATGTGATGAAAGTAGATGGTTAGTTGTGGCAGAAATTATTTACAGTCAGAGCAGGAAAAATATGTTAGAAATTTATGGTAAAACATTTAAAATCATAGTCATGGTTAAAAAAAAAAAAAAAAAAAAAACAAGATCTAGAGAAATGAAGTAAAAACCATCTGAGGCATTTTGGAAATAACAATTTAAACCAAACTAACCAATGCAATGATATTTATCCCAGTATAAAACTATATTCTGACATTAGTCATTATTGTTTTGTATCCCAGACCCTGTTAGAAAAGAAACACCTGGATTCAACGTGTCCACAGACTTTTGTCCATATAGTGGATTTAGTTTAGGTATTACTGACGTTCTAGGTTGACAGGGTTTAGACCAGTTAAAACAGACAAAACCAGTCCCATGTGAACTGGTCTGAGGTCTGTTCATCTGATGGACAGACTAGGACTCCTCCTCTTCAACTTTGACCTTTCCCCTATGCTTCTCCTCTGCCGCCGCCCCCCCCCCCCATGCTGCGTTCACTGTCAGTGGGACATACCTGGGAGCTGCAGCAGGTACTTGTACGGTTCCAGTAGAATCCGTTCAGACGCTGCCTCCGACTCGCTGTCCATTATTCGATGTTAATCCGAACCTGGTGAAAGTAAATGGACATAAAATATATGATGATTCTGACAGATTACAAACGGCTCCAGTGACCCATTTCCATCTCCAAAAGGCTGATGTTAGATCCTTATTAATTCAATTCCATGACTTTTCCAAACATTTTGATGATTTTACCTAATTTACTGTACGATGTAAATTATGTAGTATATCACACATCTCTTTATTATTTTATGGTAATTTTCCATATAAATTAGTGGCTACAAATATTGTAATATAACATCGTGGTGACATTAAATGTGTCATCTTGATTTGACAATTCAAAGTATAATAAAACTTTAAAAGGAAGATTTTATCATCATAGTTTTCTAAATATCAAGATGTTGAGTGGTATCACCATAAAAAAAAGTTTAAAATACATGATCAGAACTGAGATTTCACCGATTTTTAAAGATTTGTCATCATTAAATCAAAGAGCAGTGAACAAGATAAACATAAATTAACAAGATACAAACTAAATCAGAGGTGTGTGTTTTTGTCTTTTTTGCACCTTTACATAATTTTTCACCTGTTTTTCATCTTTTCCAAATAAGTTCTGATGATTTGGCTAAATAATTCTTTTTATTTATTTGGGACAATGCAGTGAAACAGTCAACACACAGAATAGCTGATGTTCTTCACTACGAGTACAAAGCATTTAGTGAACTGGCAGCTCCTGTCTGTGGTCGGACTTCTTCAAATACATTTAGAATATAAACAAACAAAACATTACAGGAGGACGATGTAGTTCCTACTTTCAGTTTTTCATTACAATGAAAAGTCTTTGTAAAGTGTCTAAGTAAAATAACATGTCATTATTTTAAGTCATGTAAACCAGTAAAGAAGGTCAAAGTTCACCACCGGGGTCACATGACCCATGGATCAGCTCTGTCCGTGTTCAGTGGTCAGTCAGATGGTGATCAGTGAATGTTATCTCTGACCCCAGATGACCCTTCAACAGAAAAACCAGCTGATTGAACACTGATAAACAGCCGTTTCCTCATGTTGTTAATTCTGTTTCCAAATGCGCACTGAGCATGCTCAGTCCAACCTGAAAGCAGTCGGGGGACGGCGTTCAGGGTTGTTGAATCGGACACCGTGGATAAGGACGTGACCGCTTTAACAGATACATAATTTACACAGAGGACAGAGAACAACAGGATAATGGAACAACAACAACAACAACAGGATAATGACTCTCAGGATAATGAACCTAAACACCACAGAAAACTATGACAACTGCCAAGAAACAGAAACGGATGATTAAACAACAACGACCATGTCTGTTATGTCAAACAGACCCACTGTGTCTCAAATAGACATAATAACATGGAAACTAAGGTACATAATGGACAAGCGTGAACTTTGATTTGATGTGAATTAGAAAACAGCATTGATAACATAAGAACCTGACCTAGATCATTACTGGAGACCAGCAGCTTTAAAGCGTACCTGGACTGGTCAAGTTTATGCCATTAATTGTGCTTTGTTCATCACTTATGTAAACTACGTGCGTGGGCAGCAGCCGCTGGTGGTCAGAAGTGACATACGTGTGGTGGTTTCCAGGTGATGGAGGACTTGTAAACATCAGCAGTCAGTGAGCAGATGAAGTGGAACGTATGTGTTCGCGCAGCTGTAACCTTAACACTCCACCATTGTCCTAGAGACACGGCCCAGCACTGGGCGATAATGTGTCATCATAGACTGGTGTCTGCTGCACGGGGTCAGGGACCAGTCCATCACAGCCCAGGTAATGAGACAGTACGAGTCTGCATCACTACTGATGCTGGAACAGCCTGTGAAAGAGGAAACATGTCGCTGACCATCTCTGACTGACGCAGCACTGACTTAGTAGTACTCGCATGTACTTGACAACAGGCAATAACGTGAGTTACCGTAAGGAAATGCTAGGATTCTACGTGATCTTTTGAGACAGCTCGCAATGAAAATTCACTATAAGTTCATTTTAATCACAACAAATATCCTTTCAATCATTTACTTAATTTCTTATTAAGTGTTGAAGGTTCTACCTCTAGATCTATGAAATGCTCTGCAATGTGTTATGTTTTGAGTTAATGTAAAAATAAAAAATAACAATCTGAATAATTTTGCCATCTACTTTCTTCATCTTTAACTCTGATAATTGTAAGTGTAATAATTATATTAACTCTTTATTACACTAGTCTACTAGTCAAATGCTTCCAGCGTAAAAGTAGTGAAATTTCACCACGTGTGAGTCACTAATAAAGAAAAATCCAGTCATAAATGCTGGTTGGTTGTAGTTTCTAAAATACAGTCTTGGGTCAAAATGTGAAATTATGAGAATTAATAAGAATGGGTTTAACTCCAAAGGAATATTAGTGTCGGAGCTACAGATCTACTTCAAAACACTGTCTGAACATGACAAGACATTCACTTTACAGGTTCTATCAGTGGAACATTTATACATCTATTGTATAAATGTACATAAACCAACATATGGAATAACACACCATCATAAATACTGAAAACATGAGCAAACCAGCACTTTGGTCATTTGTTTTCTGATTCATCTTTAAAGTATGTAACATTTAACACATTTATTGTCTGAAGCAGATATTTCTGAGAAGTCGTAGAGCAGCGTTACCTCCCAGACCTGGAAAAAACACAGACTGTAAATATGAGCTGATACCAGTCTGTAACCGTGAATAAACTGATTGAGATTAAATGACTCTGGGGTTTTCCTGAGGTTTTCAGGTGGTTTAGGAGCCGTCTGTTTGTGGAGGTGTTTGGTTGAGCTGAACAGGGATGTGGGTATTTTCAGTTCAAAGTACCCACAGAGCCCGTGTACAAAACCTTGGAAAATCTAGAGCAGATAATAAATAAATAACAACCAAAAAGTGTAAAAATAAATCGGTCTAAATAAGTCGACTGGGACCAACGCTTACATGTGGAACAAGTCTGTTCGTTGGTTGTGTTGCTCTCCACACTGGTTTTACATTCATTTGGCCTAAAGGTAAGAACTAACTATGACAAAATAATAATACTGTTAATAATATGTGCCACACAATTATTCCTGTACAATCAGCTTGTTACTTGACACAACTCTGCTTCTGTGTGACAGTATTTCTTTGTCTATTCTATTTGGTTCATGTTTATATTCTTTTAATTATTATTGTAATGCACTTTTCAGTAGTTTCAATCCTATTTACGTCAAATATGTGACTACAGAATGACAGAAAAGACTTGTATCCTGTCTCATCTTACAACATTGTTGAGTCAGGGTCAAACAGGTTTAAATCATGGCTTAAAATTTGACCAAAAAATATCCTTGGATTGTACTACACATGTCAAAGTTTACAGAGTAGAGATGCACTGATATATCAGCTGGTATTTTCCAATAAACAACCAAAGAAGACATTGTTTCACTGATGGTAGGTACAAATTGATCTGGTTTACTAGTTATTGGTAGTTATATGTGTCAGCAGTTGTAGTGTTTAACCCTCTCTCTTTAACTGCTCATGTCAGTGGTCTGTCCTCCAGAGTCAGGGTCTGCTCCAGGTCTGTTAAAAGGTAGTTTTTTCTTCCAAAAGTGTTTACTCTTGGACTTTTCTGTTGGTGCCTGTGAACTGCTTTAAGAGGCTGGTTCAGTCCAGCTCTAAATGAAAAGTGTCGTGAGATGATGATGATGTGATGGTTTATAAATAAAGTTTGATTGATGTTAAAGGTCATTATTTCATGTATGAATTTCTGCTCCTTCAAAGATAATTTAATTTAAGGACCGAAAGTCTTTTACTTGATTAAATTCATCTATTTTTTTAAGGTCTTTTTTTCCCAGCAGACGCATTATGAGGAGTCTGCCTTTGGTCAACCTTGTTCTTCCTCCATTTCTCAACAAAACTGATTCTAAAAATCAGTGGCTGTGTAATGTTTATGGAAATTTTACTTCACTGTTGTTGTTTTTTTCTTCTTCAGCACCAAAAACCGTTTCATACACTGATTCCTTACTTAAAGACCTGCAACATCTGTTGCTGTCTTTGACAACTATTCTCTAGTTTTGTTCAGCTGAAATGTTCTTCTATTGTTTTATGAAGTGACTGTACAACAGATTATTTACTGGCTTAACACAATGACTGTCATATTCCATAATAAGCATTAGGTTTATTTCTACTTAGTTTCTTGTATGATCAGGATGGAAGCAAGTTCTTCTTCTACAGAATGAAGACATTAATTCCGAGGAACAAAAAGTGGATTAAAAACAAAGTAATTAACAAAAGACAGTAAAGATATAGTTTTAAACATTAGTGTTGGCTCAAAATGTTATGTTAGTAACAGTATAAGGAATTATAAGGAGTCCAACTCTGTCCAATCTTGTGCCTCCTCTATTTCTCAACAAAATTGACAAAATTCTTCAATAATTCTTCAAGACCTGCCTCATCTGATTCTGTCATTGTCTGGCAAATATGCTCTATCTGTATTCAGCTTAAATGTTTAGCTTTTTTTATGGAATAACTGTACAACAGAATATTTATTATACCGTTTTAACACAACCGTCATTTTCTTCATTCGTAAACTTTAGGATTCTTAAAATATGTTGCTTGTGTTAGTTTAAGGTGTGGTAGATATGATCAGCTCTGTTTCATGTCTGAGTTATATATAGAACTTAATTCCCCAGGAAGAAAAAGTAGATAAAAAAAATGCATTTAAAAAACAATACAATTATTTTTAAATGTGAAATTTGATATAAACTGTAAATTGGGAATATTTCACGTGTTAAAGTAGAACTGTTTTTAAATCGGAAGTGAATAGATATAATATTAATACAAATAATTGTCAGTGTCTGAGAATTCACCCTGAATACGTGCTGTTTAATTCTCAGTGTTGTGACATGTAGCTGTTTTTCCGGTATACTTCAGTTGATGTAACTCCACCCACCTCTGTCGGCTACTCCTCACTGCGGTCCGCTGATGGAACACACCGCTAGGTCGCTAGCATTGGCTAACATAAAGCCTCCGCCCCTCCACATTCGATCTTTAATTTCTATTTCAGCATAAAATCGCTTCCAGTTAAAGGCTGATCGACTAAGGCACACGATACAGTTGTCAAGTTCGCGTTTTCTTGGTCTTTCAGTGCCTTGTGATACTGTCCAGTCGGCTACATGCTAAACTAGGCTACACAGTTGTGACTTCCGCGCTTTGTACCGACACTGCACGAGACAAGCTAGTCTTGATGAGCTGCATATATACAGCTCGGATTGCCACAGAGCATGCGCAGAACCAGGTGGGAACGTAACATGGGTGCCGTTTCTATCAGACGCTGAAATTTATACTCCTCTTTCTCCCGGTGGAATAATATGAATTCGCACAAACACAAGCAATGCTGCGTCGGACCAAGCTGTGACTCATATCAAACGCACAAATACAAACACATCTGGGGCTTGTAGTTTTTTAGTATTTTCTCCTCAGTATTGCGATAACCACCCAGTAGATTTACTTCGTTCATCTTCCCATAGATATTTTTCTCCCGGAGTAGCCAATCATAAAATAGTAAGGCGTTCCGTTTGGCTAGATTGTCCAATCGAAGAGCGTACTGACAGCGGAGGCGGGAGTTAAAAGCACGTCAATCACTCTGTCTGGGCGGGGAGAGGATCACAGAGGGAGCTCGGCTACAGGAGCAACTCGAACAGCAGAGCTCTGCGACCACTTTTTACCCATCCGCATCCGACATCAACCGGGCCAACGGACGACGCTAAAACCTGTCAGATTTCCCACATAAATGTTCCTATGGATTACTAATACACTTTGGTCGAAAAACGGAAGTGTTTCTCACGTTGACAGCATAGGTAAGTGTGCTTTTTTTCGCTGAAGCCGTCGCTATTTTGAACATTTTCCTCCGCTCGCTCGTCGCTGCTATGAAGCCAACCTTGACGTTAGCTAACTTGTTAACTAATGCTGTGATGTGTTTGGGGGCTTTTAGGGAATGAATGAATTAGGCGACAGGACAGCGAGTAAACCGAGGAGAAAAACTTGCTCGGATGTAAAACAAAGTTAAGCTGTGTCCGACCGAATTAAGCCGATGAGCGCGGTGAAAGGTTATGCTGCGCCGGGGCTGAATAGTTTGGAGCCCGTGGACGAGCACCGGAGTGTTGTGTTGTTGAGCGGAGGAATCCTCCGAACGGCTGCCGTCGAGCTCCGTCCGCCGCGGTGTCCCCTCAAACCTGACAAAAGTGAGATTACACGACCCTGATACCGCCGCAGGATGGGGCTAACCGGGGCAGTTAAACAGGTAAACTGCATTGTCAGGCTTTTCTTTTGTGCGGAGCGTCGTTAGCTCCTCCGGACGGCTTCCCTCCTCAGCCGTCTCAGCATTTTGTGGCTGTTTTTCCACATCCGAGCTGGACTATTTTCTTCTTTTATCGCTGTTATTGTCGTGCTGTGTGTCGGAGTCTGGGTGGAAATGACCACGGTGGCGGTTTGAGGGGCTGCTGCCGCTGTGCTCGGACCCACTGTGCGTGTTGTGTGTCTGTTGTTGTTGTCGGTCAGTTCTCCAGCGGAGGGTCGGGGGGTTTGTCTGGGGGTTTGTCTGACATTGTACCACCGTCCACGAGCCACAATGGGGGCTTCGACCTTGGCTCCGGCTTGAACAATGAAGCCGTGGAGGCTTTTAATGCGGGGCTGGGAGTCTTCATCAGGCTTGACCTTGTTGCGAAGCGTTTCGTCGACGTGTTTCTTTGTCACTCATCAACCACTCCATTAGAGAACATTCTGTATACGAGGAAAGTGACTTTAATCGGCTCTGCGGCTCCGGTTCGGACTCCCTCGGTGCTCGGTGACATTTTACGCAGCGTTGTGCGTTTTGGAGCCCGTGTTGTGGCCGTAACCCGTGTTGTTATGGCTCTATTTTTGCTGTCGAGTGCGTTCCGTCTCCGCAGAGACAAGGCAGAGAAACCCCACCGCCTCCCGACTCTGTCCCCCCCGTTTCAACCCGATCCCTTCGCCCTCCGGGGAGCCGTGGCTCTGCCGGGGCCAGGTGGATCACCAGCCCCGCCGGCGCATTTGCATTTTCCCGTGTTTGTGCCGGAGTGTTGTCGTTTTCCGCGGACTGTCAGCTACAGAAATGGCGTCATCCTCTGCTGTGGTGTTGGTTCATAGTCAGTCGGTGCTGCAGACACCACCGTCCTATCATCCGTGCATTTCACCACACCGACTGGGTGTCGTTATTTGGCCTGGGAACTACTCTGTTAACTCGCCCTTCCGTGTCCAGAAGCCTGATCCTGATCCTGAGCCTTCCAACACCACACTGGGCATTACATAAACGCCTTTAAGCCTCTGCGAATCACTGCCACGGTTTACTTTGCACACTGATATTTTTGGGAATGTGGTTCAGAAGCTGCTCACACCATTTGCGCATTGCCTTAGCTCGGATCAATTGATCCAAATGGTGCCTAAAGTTTTCCCACAGCAGCTGCAGCATCGATCCGCCTCAAACACAAAGTCCCTGTGCACAAAAAGAGGTTGAATGTGCAGACAGGACGGTGGGATGTGACTGTGCGTAAAGTGTGCGCCTGCCGCCCAGTCCTCCATGGCATCCAGCAGTGAAGCAGAACAAGTGATGTCATCATAATAGAACCTGTGTGGATGTTGTTGTTGTTGTGGCAGACTGAAGTGGGACTCGTCTCTAAACCTTAACTTCTTCTTCAACTTCTACTTTCAGCCTCAGATTCGTCGCACTGGTCACCCAGAGGACTCATAGAGAGATGAAGGTATGTTCATTCATTTATTTTCTTCTACTTACTGCTGATCATCAGACTCATCCAGACAAAGAAAACTGGAGCATGTGTCATCTGCTCATGTCAGTGC
This sequence comes from Ostorhinchus cyanosoma, assembly GCA_029814465.1. Lineage (NCBI taxonomy): Eukaryota > Metazoa > Chordata > Actinopteri > Kurtiformes > Apogonidae > Ostorhinchus > Ostorhinchus cyanosoma. The sequence goes on from JAPTYQ010000008.1 coordinate 2,535,287, forward strand.
TGGACGATAACAAAACATCATCTCATCAGGGCCAGATCCAGCGGTGACAGAGACGCACTTAGTTTATTTGTCTCAAACTTTGAAGTAAAAAACTCCCGAAATCAATTACATATGCACCCATCAATGGTCATTAATCAGAGCAAAAGTAGCATAATACAATAAATATACATATTTATCAATTTATAATACAGTTTGAGAGGGAACAGAATGGAGCCAAGGCTCGTCTTGTTCCTCACTTTCAGTGTCATATTCTTAACCAAATACATTTCCTTCATTGGCTATCACATTAAAATGGATAACAATAAATAACTACTTATAGCAACTTTGTATTGGTTGTATCACCACTGCACAAGCATCCTGCCAAGAAATAAAAAAAAAAACCAAAAACAAATGGAGAACTAAACTATGCAGGGTGTAATACGTAAACCCCAAACTTCCTATAAACCCATCAAAAATATATCACTTTGTTCTGGACTGTCTTCTCTCTGTAGCACTTTGAGATTCTGCCGAATGAAAAGTGCTTTACAAATGCAATTTAATATCAAATTGCACATAAAATAATATGAAGGTGCATGTCTAGTTCAATGGTCTCTGTGTTTAAACTAGATAACTTGTCCCCATGTTTAATACATGTATGAATAGGTCTCACGAAGTACTTTCACATGACACACAGGTTACAATTTACACAAATAAAATTTTGGGGTAAAAATACTTAAATTCCTGCTGCGTGACACAGGGACTCAAAATGAACATAATTTTAGTTTACTTTAGTCAAATGTTCAAAACATGCTTTTCTCATCAGAAATGGATCCTAAATGAAACATAGGGCTTTAGCTCTGATGTTAAACTACAGTTGAGATCAATATTGGATCATTCTGAAATATTATTTATTATGCGTTAAATCATTGTTGTCTCTAAAGTGTAAAGGTTGTGTTTTGAGTCTGAGAGAAAGTTGAACGTTTCAGGTCTTAAATTATTCATGAAGGATGCAATAAGAGCAGAACGGTGTAGTGAAACAAGGAAAAAAACCACACACACACCTGTTGTCTTTGATTTAGTGAATTAGATTTGACTTTGTGCAGTTTTCTTTGAATAAATAAAATGAGTCCAATTTCAGATGAAATGAGGGCAGCATGAAGAACGGTTACATGTAGTTATAATGTCTGCTTTATCCTCAGGATGTGACATTTAGGAATGTTTGACAAATCTAGACACTTGAACCTTCAGAAGTATTATAAGAGAAGATGTTTATCAGAAAATGTAAGAGGAAACTAAAGTATCTGAGCAATGTGTGGAAACAATGTGAACACAAAAAAATAAGCCTTTAAGACAAAAACTGCATCTGATAAGAGTGTAAATGTTTGTGTTCTGCTCTAAAACTGTGATGATCCTCATCTCAGCTCTGATCCATGTGCATGCGTTCATCCTTTTTCTCTTAAACTGGTCTGAAACGTCTGCTCTGGTCCAAGTGTTTGGACTCAACTGATGGAGTTTCCATGGGCTTCAGCTGTGTTTGTGAACATGGTTTGACAGCTGTCATTGTGCCGTTATGCTTTATTGATAAAGTATTCTGTTGTTAAATGATGGATCTGAGTGTGGATGAAGCATCGTGGGGATCGGAGTGACTTTTGCACGACAACAGTGGCTTGATACATCTGAGGAAATGATGTGAAATCCACAACATGTTGGAGTTCTGCTGTGTTTTCATCCACGTGGAAACAGGATGTGATGTGAACTAGTCTTATTGTTTCTGGTAGTTTGTGGATCATAGTTGGTTCTCGAAGGTCAGGTTTAAGAGGATTTGACACAGAAATGGACTGTAACATAAATCTTCCCAATAGTTCTGATTATTTAATGAAAGTTTTTTGTTTTTGTCTCCTTTAGAATTAGTTGTTTATTAGAGATGTGGACATGTTTCATTTTAAAGACATTACAGTAGAATAAAAATGAGAAGCTACTGAATGTTCACGTGTTTTCTTTATGAAAACTGGGTTTTATGTTTTTTGTGATGTTCAGGACACAGATGTTGGAGGACGATGCAGCTGCTTATATTTGAGATAGAACACCTTCTAAATAACAGATCTCAGACTGATGACACCTTTGCAAAAAGGACACTAAAGCATTAGATTAGAATTGTTGTTTTTTGGATTGTGTACCTGTGAATTGCATCACATGACAAACGAGAACCAGGATCGGCAGAATCCGTAACTACACATAAACCAGTGGTTTTGACTGAACACATGATGGTTCTGCATGTGTTTACTTGAGGATATGAACCTCATATCCATGATATTTCTCATAAATAGACCCCTTTATTTTCTGAATATCTATAATTTCTTTTTTTTGCAAATTTACACCTTTTAATCTAGAACAGCGGTGTTAAATATACGGCCCATGGGATGGATTTGTAACATGCAAAAATTACAGATATTAGCAATCACTTTAGTTCATCACGTATTTTTCTTGTTTCAGTGGTCTGGCCCAGTTGAGATCATATTGGTCTGAATGTAGAACCTGAGCTAAAATGAGTTTAACAGCCCTGATCTAGAACACTTTGTTTTTGTTTCTCTTGCTGTTCATGTAGATGTAATGTGGTCATTACAAACCAGTCTCCTCAGAACTCAGTGTTTCTTCGTCAATAAAACTCATACAACATAAGTGTAGATGAACTTCATAGTTGACATGTTTACATGGACACAAATTAAGTCTGACCAGAATGAAAACACTTTTCATGTAAACAGTCTGAATATTCTGACCTGATCAGACTAAACATCCTTCTGATGCAGACTGGTTCCAGTCGGTGTCCTGAAAGCATTTCTTAAGTTTCATTCATTCCATTTATTTCAAGCAAGTAAGCATTTTACAACAGTGTCTGATAATGCAAATTAGAGGTAGACCAAGTTATTTTTAATGAATTAAAAAAAACGCCAATATTTGATCAGACACGCATGTAGGCAGCACTTGAAGTTCAATAAATCTGAGTTTTTCAATTGTATTTTATGGTCATTGTGTTTAAAAAAAAAAAAAAAAACCAGCCTTAAACTTCGGCCTCAAAAATCTGCTGCAGATATCAGCCATCGGCTGACCAAATTTAAAAAATCGGCATCAGCCTTAGAAAAATCCATATCGGTTGAGCTGTAATGCAAATGCATTTAGCAGAATACATGCAAGTTCAATATTTCAAATCATATATTTAGGCTCAAAGGAGTGGGAAGAAGAAACCATATTTAATCCCACCGTATTTAGTTTCTCATCAATAACATAATAATGAAGTTTCAATTATTGACTCCTGTCTTTAAACTTCAAACCAGGACAATGAACCAATAGATGTGTTTATTCTAATTAGGTATCGGCCTGACAGCATTTACATTATATAACCAAAATATGTGTGAAAAATAGGAACAACATACATTCATGGTGGCGTTACCACGGGAAACGGTTAACCAGTCACTTCCATTATTATAATAATTACATACCAACAATAGCTTAAAAAAAAAAAAAGAAGTTAGGTTAGAAGTTTGGATTGAAATGATCCGTACTGAACACGTCTGTTCCATCAGTCATACACAGACATAAAATATGTACAACTTTGCAGCAGCAGGTGGAAGAAAAAAGTCACAAATATTAGAGGAAGAACACAGTGGTGGTTATTTTACATCAGAACTCACTGCTTCTTCATCTACTGTTTCATTAACCCTCTGGTATCCGCTCATAGACGTCCTTCTAATCACCTTAAAGCACAGAATCTTTACAGAACCGCAGGGATGTAAAAAAAAAAAATGTATGGAAAAATGTTCACATTTTTTTTATTTTTTTTTTGGACATATTTTTTTTGTATTTCTACAACTTGAGCCATAAAAAGACACCAAATACTCAATAAAACTGGTCCACTCTTTTCATGCAGAGGTGGACCTTACAGACCCTGGAGACCACAATGGACTTGGGATTGTTGACTCACTGTCCTCACTGGAACTGTCACTGTCTTGTAATGCATTCAGTAATTACTAGGGATGATCCGATCGAAAGCGCTGGTAAACATGCAGCCTGTGGGCCAAAACCGGCCTGCCAAAGGTTCCAATTTGGCCACAGCATGAATTTGGAAAGTGCAAAAATTATACTAAAGTTAAGAGTCAAAGGTGTCATACTTGTTTTAGTTCAGGTTCTATATTCAACTCATTTGTGATCGCAAGTAAAATAATAGCATAATAACCTATAAATAATGACTCCAAATTTAAATCAAAATTTCATTGTAAATAGTCTGTATCGGTGTTGGCAAAAGTAAACCTAAAAGAAAAATCGGATCGGAAGCAAAAATCCAGATCGGGACATCACTAATAATAATTACCAAAAATAGTTACTTGCCCGATAAAGGGTTAAATGCTTGAATTTGACCTTTAAAAAAATGAGTATGGACCCTGTCGGACTAAAAATCCTCTTTTAATCTGGAGAGAAATGGTGATTAGACATGAACCCTAATGATCAGTTGTCATTTCCTCCATCTGACCCAGTTCTAGTGGCGATATTTGGATGTGTTTTTTTTTTTTTTCTTGTTGTGTTACTGATCCATAACAGACCAGAGGATCACAGACAGACAAACGGTCATGTCGGTGCTCTGCTCACTGTGGTTAATTAAACCAAACCACGGTCGGTATCAGACATGAAAACACGAGCCTCCAAATGGAACATGACATAAAGGGGTTTGTCTCGTTGCCGCTCGTGTTCAGATTAGTTGGCCTGGTCGTCGTGTGTTCAGCTGCAGGTGATTTGTGGTTATATAATGTCACAAAGCACTTGTGTTCTGGTGACTGTTATGACTGAAAACGCATTCCACTGAGCGGAGCTTTGAGGTCAAACACAAACACACCTGAGGCTGCGTTTACTGCACAATCTGAATAATGATGAACTTTATTTCAAATATGAGTAGAAATAAAATATAAAGGTAGGCAAAAGAGAAATTACAAATGTAAATGGAACACTCCAGAATATTGAAGGTTATAAGGAAAAAAGGGGGGGGGATGTCAGTGTTCAACTATTTCATTGTGTCTCATTAACAACAGTTTATGTTGTTATGCAGCAGGAAATAAACAAGTTTATATTATCCAATAACGAATTCATCTGATTAATGCATACAGTCCATAAAAAAGAATAGGACAGTTATTAAATTATTGAAATTGAAAATATATTATGCCATCCCATCAATAACTATTACTGTTGTACTCTAGTTCATTGTTTCTATATCTGTGGAAAATAGGGGTTTTATACATCTACTTAAATTGAGTATGTTTTGACACTAATATTTAGATCTATTCTATTCCATAAAACCATTCCTCAACATGAAATACACATCTGTTTAAGTACATTTAGTTTCTGTCTACAGAAGGGGTGTAACAGCACACTCGTTGGTACTGAATTGTTTCAGTTTTGGGCCCTCGATACAATATGGAAACACCCAAAACATGACAACAGAGAGTAAAACAGAGGCACAGAAGGTGGGTCGGACGTTGGAAGCCTGATCAGTTTCCCTTTTGGTTTCCACGGGTTCCTGTATAGCAAAAAGGGTTTTATTTTTTTAACTCAAGTTGGCAAAATCCAGTGAACCTGCTCCTCTTGTCCTTCACCGTGCCTCTGCTGGTGTTACTGTGAGGTCACGTTCACTGCACCTCAGGGAATACTGTGAGGCGTTCAAAAACACTCCGTAAGTTAGAGTTTGCCATAAACCAACATTATTCCTTCAAAAATGCATAACGTGTGGTGCCTGTTAATGCAAAAATTACAAAGCTGTATTTTAAATATCCTGATTTATATTGTAGTTACAGCCCCCCCCCCCCCCGCACACACTGGACCTCGTCACTGTACCAACATTTTTCTGTACCATTACACCCCTAGTTTAGTTATTATTATCCTGTCTGTGAATAATTTCTGTTACTTTGAAGTCATTTCTTTGTTTTATATAATATTTGTGCTGTTTTAAGTTCCAGCAGATCCATCATTTGAATGGATGTGAGCCTGACTCGTGTGTTGGTCTGTTCCAGATGTTATGGATGGTTTATTATGTCTTTTGAAGTGTACATAACAGTTGTAGGTTGGTTTTGTAGGTATTTCCGCATACTTCTACTTTCGAACAGGGCTCTGCGTTTGCACAGGGGCTTGTCGACGTTTCCTTAAATAAAGCCTCATCTGCGCGTCATTAAAGCGCTGCTGTCGCTCTCTCCAGTCTTTATTTGCTGATTATGATGCTGACACCGTCTCATTTACATAAGTGCTGACAGAGGGATGTTTTCACTTGACATTTGTGGTTAAATGTTGTGGCGTTTGTCGTGTTCAGAGTCTCTGTGTTAAACAAGAATCTGCTCAAACGACTTCGTGATGTGGATGACTTTTCCATTATGTTGACTTGGCGCTTTATGACGCCACAGTTGATGTTCTTCATCCGCTGGTTTTCTCAACGTTGCATCAAAAGGACAGAAACCCTGTCAGTCTGGAGTCTCTGAGCGTTACTTTGATCATGAACCTGTTGTTGATCAGTGTGAGTTTGTTCTAGATACATGTAGGTCTAGACAAGCTCTGTGGATGAAGTTGAGACACAAGTATTTGAGGATTTCTGGTAATTTTGTGGCTGAAAAAAATGACTAATTATTCGAATTGTCAAAAGTAGTGTATTAATTGAAAAATGACTGGATTATTTCCTGGTTACTTTCTCTGCTGTGTCAGCTGCTTTCTACGATGGTGTATGTGTGTGTAGTTAGTTTTTTTATACCAGTAAACACATCCCAGCTCTTCATTTAATTGTACTATCTTACTAGTGGACAAGTAGTAGAAAATTAGTTGATTTAATTTATTCGTCAACAGGTCATTAGTGGCGTAATGTAAATTTGTTTGAGGAACAATCTGTATTTTATTTCTGATTGAAACTCTTAAGTATTTAGTTGTTTAACCAACTTTGTTAGTCATTGTAGTTGTTCTGCACAAAATGCACTTTTTGTTTAAAGGGAAACCATGTTTCATTGCTGCTGTAGTATTTGTTGAATATTAAATTGAATATTTGTTTCAGTTGAAACTTTATTCATCCTAATTGTTGTCAGCAACAAAACAGTTCACTTCGCATGGAAAGTGGCTACAGTGACGCCTATTTTTAAATCTGGCTCTAAAACTAAGGAGGCCGACTACCAGCCAATCAACATTCTTCAGATTATATCAAAGGTAGCTGAGAAATGGGTTGGAAATGTACTGATCAAACACTTGGATAAAGGATCTACTCCTCTTCACCCAGTGCAGTTTGGGTTTCAGGCTCTTCATTCATCTGATTCAGCAAATTGCATGCTCACTGAAAAAATAAAGGTTTTGTTGGATAAATATTCCTGTGTAGGAGCTGGATTCCTTGACTTTAGGAAGACATTTGACACCATCCACCACCAGGGTCTTTTCAAAAAACTTGCATATTTCAATATCTCTGACGACACTATGCAGTGGTTGAAATCCTATTTATCAATGAGAAAGCAATGTGTAACTGACAATGTCAAGTCCTCCCTCCTGGGTTGTCCAGGTGGTGTCCCACAGGGATCAGTTCTTGGACATTTATTTTCCTTGTATTTAAATGACCTCCTGGATTTATGCCCTGATCTCAACATTCAGATGTATGCCGATGATGCCGTTATTTTCACTCATGGCTCTACAATTGACAGTAGCTCATCCAAGTTTACAAATGCCTTAAATAAGTTAAGTAGCTGAAAGATAACTGCCTTATGCTCAACACAAAAAAGACGGTCTGCATGACATGGACCAAAAGACCTACTGAGAATGACTGCATTAATGTATGTATAGGAAGCCAGACACTTGAAAGTGTGACCCAGTTTAAGGACCTTGGAATAATTGTGGACTCTAATCTAGCCTTTAAAAAGTCTATCAAAGTTGTTAACGCTATAAAATTTAAACGGATCAGGTCCTTTATTTCAATTGGTGCTGCCAACTCGTATCTCCACTGCATGATCTTTTCTCATATTGAGTTCTGCTTCAGTTTGGTCACTTGCACTGAAACCTGTAGAACAGCTTTATAAAAAAGCCATAAAGGTGTTTGCTGAAAAACCTCATTCAGTCCATCACTGCACAGTCCTTGACGAATACAATCAGCTAAGCTTTGAGAACTTTAAGTTTTTCAAATGTACCGGTCTTGTCAAGAAGTCCCTCCATGGCTTGCCCCCCCACCTTCACCCCTGGAGGAATTTATTAGATGAAGAGACAATAACTTGAGTTCAAGCTCTGTCTCTAGAGGGGACCATGAGGTGCCGTTCAGCCGAACTAAAACAGGTCAAAACTCCATCTCTTTTGTAGCCAATATGAGCTGGAATAGTCTCCCAACTATTCATGAAATATCCACCTTTTCCTCATTTAAAAAAAGAGCTAAAAATGATTAGTTTAACCAAACCCGTGAACAGCTGTGATGTCTGCTCAGTATTTCATTCCCATCTCTGTAGTTTTTCTTCTTGGCGGTTTTATATTGTATTAATAATGTATTGTGTGATGTACACTTTTCAATAGTAATGTGTCATATACACTGTATTGTCTTGTTTGCATGTTTTAGTCTGTTTTTAAATGTTGACTATGAATGGAAAATAGCTCCTGGCTAAATCTGGCATATTTTCACAGAGTAATGTTTTTATTTGTACTGAGTATTCATTAATATGCACTGTCCTCATCAAATAAATAAATAAATAAATGTTCTCATTAAAGGAAGGACTATGTACACATCACACAGAGCAGTGAATGAGACTGACTCACTGATTCACGCTCATCTCTCTCTCGCTCTCGTCTATAAAGTAACATATTAGTCGATCAACACGTCGACACTTGTGTGTGTGATGGTCACATGACCCACTGGTGGCGGTCCCTGGTCATGTGACTGACTGGTCTGTCAGTAGTAAATACTTTACACAGTGGAGTTTGGTTGGTGTTCGGTTTGTGTGGTGTAGAAGCTGAAACTGGTTTGATATTGATTTTATTTGTCATTATTCTCATTAAAAAGTCAACGCAGCAAAACTGATTGTAACGACATCAAATGCAACTGGATTTAGAATCATAAACAGCATGAACACCTAATGAAAGTATTAGTACTAGTGGGAGTCGTCGTGTTTTCTGAGCTGTACTTTTGATGGAGGCGAGCACTCTTCAGTAAACAGACTGATTTTTAGGAAACATGGTTATTTTGATCTAAAATTGCATCAGTCGTTTGTCCAAAGAAATGAAAGTAAAACAGAACCTTTGCAAAAAGAAGTCGGGCTGAAACTGACCAACTAGCTGTTAGCTATCAGGGCTGTCGTCATTTTAATTCAGGTTCCACATTAATGCATCTGTAAAGTCTACTGAGGACTTGGTGCTGATTCACTCCGGTGTCACATTAAACCAGTTTTAGCTTTTTGTTTTGTTTTTTATTTTGGTCCAACTCTTCTGTAAAGTGACATCAGTCTGTTTTTCTGACTAAAATTTTTTTGTTTTGTTTTTTTTCATATTTACTGAACTGTTGTGAAGAACCAGTCTGAACCTGAATCTGGAATATACTTATCATTGATATTATCTGGTTATAAAATTACCCTTCCTATATATAAACTGAGACCGGTAGATCACAAATCCATCCTTCTGAATGTCAGTTTAGTAGAGAATGTGATGAAAACATTTTAATAAATCTATTCAGGTGATTTCAACAATTAAATGTAAACCTCCAGTATTAGAAAATATGTATTAAATCCTGATTAGTTCTAGTAAATGGTTGGATTAATGAGACTAGTTTAGTTTTAATTTATTTTCTGGTTAAAAGTTGTTCACAGCACCTCAGGGAATACTGTGAGGCGTTCAAAAACACTGAGTAAATTACAGTGTTACCATGAACAAATATTGAACATTCAAAAATGCATAACGTGGGGTACATGTTAATGCACAAATGCCTGAACAATATTTTGTAGGAATGTAGTTACGGTGCCCCCCCCCCCCCCCCCCCCGCACACAGGCACACTGGGGGGGCGCACCGTACATTGTATTGAACTGAAATGTTTCTGTACAGTTTGCTTAATCTAAAATGCATGACATCACTAACAACCAGTTGACAAATAAATTAGTCGTCAACTATTGGTCGACATGTTGTTGTTTGAGTTATGTCTTCACTTTTTTGTTGGATATAAAAAAACAAAGAATAGATTAGAAAACTTTGTTTCATGTGAAAAACCCACATTAGTCTTTGAAAACGGAGCCTTTGCGTCTCATTCAAACTTCTCTCTGTGTGAGTTCAGCTGCAGTATTTCATCATCAGTTCCATATCTGTGTGTTTGGTTTGGTTTTGAGGCATTAAGGATGGGATTTGGCGCTGTGGCATCGCCGTGGCAACTTAGGCCGAAGTACCGGTGGCTGGAATGGAGGTGACTCTGGTTTGGACAAAGAGCTGATTCACAGAGGGATTATGGGACGTGTGCGGCGGTGGGAGGCGGCTTAATGCGGCGCTGCGTGCCCCTTTGTCCAATCCCACGGCCTGTTCATGAAACCACAATAAAGCACCAAATAAAGGAACAGAAACGATTATTTATGTGGATTCAGTGACAATGACGGGGTCTGAATAGGCTTTAAACACACACATCCATACTTCATAACCATCAGAATGAGTTGGAATGAAGGGAGTGTGTAGCTTTAACCTGTTAATCCATGCATTTGTATCATTACTGCATCAAGTCAGATATGATCCACATTAACCTTTTGGGGTCAGAGGTCCTTCTAATCACCTAAAGTGTGTAACCTGCGCAGTGCCCTCGCAGTGTAAAAATTATTTCCATAATTTGTTTCTAACTTTTTTTTTTTGTATTTCACCAACTTGAGCCAAAAACAAATATACCAAATACTTAATAACTGTCATATTTATAACCCTTTAAATGCTGTTTCTAATGGAAACAAACCATATTTTTTATACGAAAAAAAAAAACACAAACTTTTTTTCCAATATTCTGCATAAAGAAATTTGATTTCTTTTATTTTTCCATCCTGTCATATGTCTGTGATTAACACGAATATTGGTTCATACACATTATTATTTTTGGTTGTAGCTCGAATGTACTCACTTGGTAGAAGGGTGTTCATGTAGGGATTTAACACTGTTTACAATGGGATGATTTTAGTGGACGGATCAGAATTTTAAAAAATTATACAAAATGAGCAACTTTTGAATTCTGCCCTAAAACAAATTTTGAAAAATAATCACCTTTTAATAACATAAAGTGTGTGTGACATGCTCACCTGGGTACTGGAAGGATAAAATATGAGACTACAGCTTTTAGTAAAACACTGATTCAGTCCAGAAATGATCAATTTATTTGTTAATTAGTTTATTTGGTTGGGAACATGTGATGTAAATATCTTGGATTATAATGAAAGTGCTAATTAACAATTAGAACAACACAATAAAAGGTGAAAAAATGGTCCCATGACTGGGATGGTTTCAGCTATTGTTTGAGTTCTGATGATGATGATTATTTAGTGCTTTAATGCAGTTTCCAATGAACAAAGCTTCAATAAAAACCTTAACCCTCTAAAGCCTGAACTGTGAAATCACTGACAGAAAATTCCACTGCTTTGAAACTGGAGCCTTTATTGGTCCGTCTGAACAACCAAACAAAATGTTTGTTTTCTTCAAATATCAATTTTTATATTTGAGTTTCAATCTTGTATCCTATTTGATCCATCAGGTCCCAATGCTCAAATATATTATGTTTTTGTTTGTTCAAAAATAACAAACATGTCTGACAAATTGGCAATTCCTTTTCTAAATTGTCAAAGTTCTGCCTCCTTCCTCATTAATGTCAGTCTTGTAGTTGCCTCTGAATGAATTCATCCTACTGGTGAATTATCAGTTTATTGCATGTATCTAATTGTATTCATCAGGTTTTTCAAGAAAAGATATCACACTGATTGTGTAGAGGGTTTCAAATATCATGAGGCAAATATGATACGTTTGGTGTAATGGGTTTAAAAGATAAATTATACAGTCATAGTGGAAATGCACTTAGAATTATATTATTATTGTAATTAATAGAAAATAAAACAAAATATATCTGTAAGATTAATACTAAACCCTAAAAAAAGTGGATGTGTCACATGACAGTAATAAATTAACAGGATCATTGTCTGATTGTAAGTGTTGAAGCTGTTCCAGTATGTATTTAGTTCTTTTATTAAGCCTGTATTTTGTCCAGACATGGTCATTCTGTAATAGAATAATAAACCCTCACTGTTTCTGCTCCATAAAACTGAACAAACTGATTTACAGTCCAGCCTAAAACCTTTGGCAGTGACTCAGATGTTTCTGTTGTTTTTGCTGCTTAAGTTTTTCCCACATGTTTCTGAGGTGCATTGAATAATAATCATAAGCATTTTATACGTTTCATAGACTTGGATTGAAAATTAAATCAGATTTATGCAGAGTTAGTTTGTTTCTGCCAAAACTCACACACATATGGAAAGAATTATACAACTATTCCCATTTGAACACCTTTAGACTCATTAATATGAAACGTTCTACATGATCTTAATTTATATGGAAATGATAATTGGAAAATAAATTGATGTTTTGTTGTCGATTTTTAAAAACTGCATTTGTTGAAGAACTCATTAGATCTGATCAGATTAATGACCTGAGTAGTGATTAATGACATTATCTGTTCTCTGTATTTGATTGTATGAGTCTAACAATAGATTCATTTTATTTACTGTCGTTTTCAGAGTTCAATAGTGAAGAATGTGATGCAATGACATCCAGTTAAAAAGGGTTAAATAATGATAAATTCAGTCCATTTCTCCAGCTGTTTTTATGCAGATATTAGTGATATTAATGATACTAGTGACAGGTTTTATGTGACTAAAAACAGCTATTTTTTGTTTCAATAGTTTTCATAAGTTCTAAGTGAAAGGGAGAAAGTTTGGTGGTCTGCCCCCCCCCCCCCCACCCACAC
>JAPTYQ010000008.1:2550766-2564116 GCA_029814465.1 Ostorhinchus cyanosoma
GGAGAGGAGAGGAGAGGAGAGGAGAGGAGAGGAGAGGAGAGGAGAGGAGAGGAGAGGAGAGGAGAGGAGAGGAGAAGAGAGGAGAGGAGGAGTATCCCTGACAGAAATTTGGTTTGTGTGGTATGTAAACACCTGATCCAGGTCTCTGATCTCTGCCTGTTTTGTGCACAGGAGGGTCTTTAACTCAAATTACAGACATTAGTAGTTCTTCAGGAAAAAAAAAAAAGAAAAAAAAAAAAAAACAAGCCACAACATGCACAGTTAACAGAGACGGTGTGATGCTGGACAGAGTGGAGGACAGACAGATCCAATATCACTTGTGAACATTTTACAGGCTGCTGAAAACTCTATTCTATGCATCCATTTGCTGATGAGGCAGAGGTACTGCGGTGGCGGCCCAGGCCTGGTAGTGGCAAATTTCAGATGGGGGATCCCAAGACACTCCCAGGACAGATGGGAAACACAATCCCCCCAGGTGCTATGGGCTAGCCCCAGTCCGGATCAGGTACTGGACCACCTCCGTTACTGTTACAGTTAGTGTAATGATATTAAGATTATATTAAATCACATGTAAGACTGTGGATTAAACTCAACAACAAATGTTTTTATAGGCAACAATTAATCAGTCTGTGTATGAGAAAAAATATCAATGTAACTGCAAGTAATTTGATTAAATATTTTAGCCTTCTTTAATTTGGCTTATAGATTATGGGTTGGTCAGAAGAAGCATTATAAAGCATTTATTCACTTCGCAAACAATGTGCATGATATTTGCTTTTATCTTGATATTGTCCAGTTAGAAACAAAGGTGTAAAAAACCCTCACAAATAATTCAACATGTATGAGAAAAAGATTAATGTTTGTCTTTTTAAAACAATGTTGAAACATTTTACAGAATAATGACATTACTCAAGACCAGTAACATGCATAATGAAACATTTGCCGGCGTATTTCCATCAGCTCAAGGCTATCACATCACAGATTTGTGACAGTTGCAACATCTGTTCAATAAAATGCTTGAAAAGATCTGCTCCAACTGACATTGGAGTACTTACACAAAGGTCCAATATGCATGTTCCAGTGCCTTCTGTTTTGTTGTCTACATGCCCGTTACATGCCCAACTACAAGAATGCCTCTTGTGTTTAATTATAACATTAATCCAATCTGCTCTGATATTCCACCAGCTCTACACTCTCAAAATATAAAGTACACAAGCTACTCACCACCCTGATAATTTAGCAGTTTCACAGTGTTACTCTGTATATTATCTTCAGTTCATTCAGTCATTCACTCATCTGCTATAGAGGCAGATCGATCAATTTGTTGGCACCAACAACGTGTTTTCCAAATTACTGGTATCAGCAAAACTTTACTGTAACAGTGGCAAATGGCAGATACTGGTTTTGTCCTTCAACTTAAAAAAAAAGGCATTAGAATCGTCTAATAAACAGATTCATGTTCAGGTCCAGATATTGCTGATGTATTTATTGCTTTGAGATGCTACGTTCAATAGCGATCCCGTTTGTTAAGTGTAAACGACTGCTTCCCTTTAGACTCTCAACTGGTGGGTCATAACCCAAAAGTGGGCTGTGGATTCCTTCCAAGACATGAAATGGTGTGACTACAAAAATAAAAGCTTTTTAATTATGCATTTACAAACACTAACCATAAAAACAATTCAAGTGTATGACATGTCAAAACTGAACTGCAATTTAGAACTGAAACACACATTAATTCACATAACAGTGTGTATGAAGTAACAGCTGCTTTTGAGTCTTTTATTTTGTGTGTAAACAGTTCTGATGTTTATTATTACAGTAATGTACCCTGGACGCAATGATGAAAATATATGATATGATACTTGTTAGCAAGATAACTCAAAAAGTTAAGGATGGATTTTGACTAAATTTTCAGGAAATGTTGATGCTGGCACAAGGATTGTGGTTGGGGGGGGGTTTGTCCGTCCTTCTGCCTCTGTCAGTTGAGTCTAAATCGGGTGTTTCCTTCTTTGTTTTGTTTTTTTCAGACTCTGGAGGAGCCCCCCTACTTGACGGTGGGGACGGATGTCAGCGCCAAGTACCGAGGGGCGTTCTGCGAGGCCAAGATTAAAACGGCCAAGAGGCTGGTGAAGGCCAAGGTAGGCCACACCCACACCGGGGGGGGAGCCAACGATGGGCTGACCCAAACCCAGAACCAGGGTTTATATCAGTGCATTATGGGAAATATGGAAACTATGTGAAAACCAAAAAAAAGTGACAAATCATTGGAAACAAGATGAGATTTTATGTGACGAAAAAACAAAAAACAGCATGCATCATAGTAAAGATAACCCTCGTTTTAATGTCCACATCAAACATGCATGTTGATTATTTTTAATCTGAAAATTATGAATTTGACTGAACTGAATGTCTGTGAAAAGAAATCCACTAATGAACTGAAACGTCCAGACCAGGGTTTATGGAGTTTCGTATTTCTGAGGGGCATGTAAACGCATCTTGTCTGATTCTAACAGTTTCCAGGTTTCTATGGATGCATTTCGGAGCAGAGCTTATGGTTTTCTTCTTCTCCGTCTGATAAACCCTCTCTACATCCTGTCTCGTCTGTTCTTACTGATTTCCTTGTTCTGATGTTAACGACACCTGTTTGTTTCCTGACAAATGCCTTCATTTCTCGTCTCTGGTTGTTGTTGCGTTCGATGGCGTCCACCTGTGTAGTTTCTGCCACAAAGGCTGGTTCTGTTTTTACTGCTTATGGGGTTGAAACCCTGATCTGGATCCAGTCTGACCCACCAGGGGTCTGCGGCGTCCTGATGTGGCGGCGCTGCTGGTGTTCTGCCCGGCTCGCTGCTGGTAGCGTGGTATGTGATTTCCCAGAGGGCCTGGAGCATCTGGATGATACAGTAGAGACAGTACGAGTGTAGGAGGAACAAAGATGGTCGATGGCGTTTTTGCGGTGGCGTTCCCTGTACAGACACTGGAGCAGTGATACCCAAATGACGCCTTTGTCTGGTGGACTGACACCCACAGCGTGACGGTCGACTCCAACACAGAGGAGTGAATTAACTTTCATACGACCGTCTCAGATCATATATGAGTCACTTTTCAATCAGCTGAGGGTTTGTTGTTGTCATGAGGATGTGAGTTCATGTAGGTGAATATTATGTCATGATCTGGTCTGTAACTGTGATTGTTAAACCGTCAGTTGAATGAACCAGACAGCGCAGCAGCTGACATTTCAGTGTTTATCGTCTTCTTCGTCTTCAATGTCATCGTCTTCTTGGTTGTCGTCCTTGTTGTCGTCTTCTTCTTCTTCTTTGTCGTCTTCTTCATTGTCGTCATCTTTATCTACGTTTTCTTCTTTGTCGTCTTCTTTCTTCATTGTTGTCCTTGTCTTCTTTGTCCTTGTCGTTTTCTTCATCTTCATCTTCTCCTTTGTCGTTGTCTTCTTCTTTCATTATTGTCAACCTCGTCCTCTTGTTCTTTTTCTGATTCATGTCAAACTGATTCATACATATAAACAGTAACATTCTGAACCGTCCACATGTAAAAACTAACAACTTATAAACATGTATAAAGTTTGTTTCAGAGTCTGTAAAACACAAACATTATAGAGGCACATTGTGTATTTTACTACATTCGGGTCCAGAGGAGAAATCAAATGTTATTATTTTCGCCTCGAGCTGAAAAAGTTTTGACAACAAATTGTTTTTAAAAATGGAAAGAAAAGTCGTTTTTGATTTCCTGGAGCATCCAGTGACGTCTTATTCGAGTCCTGAAACTCTGATGTTTCTGCTTGTTGGCGGTTCTGAAAATATCTGCAGATGGATTTGTATGTTGGATGTCAAATTCAGGGTTGTCAAATATACGGCCCGTGGGCCAAAACCAGCCACCAACAGGTCCAATCCGGTCCACGGCATGAATACATAAAAACCAGTTTAGTTCAGATTCCACATTCAGACTAATATGATCTAAAGTGGATCAGAACCAGTCAAATAATAACAGAATTACCCATAAATAATGACAAATACACTTTTTTTTCTCTTTTAGTATAAAATAGTAAAATTACAGGACAATGTTTATATCTACAAATCATCCTTCCACATAAAATATGAACAACCTTGAATGTCAAATGATAAATCAGTGTAATTGTACCAATATTCTGTCTTCTTAAATGTTTGGTGTATTTGTCGATCCTGTATCTGTGCATTATGATGAACATGTGGAAATGATAAACTGAGACAGAATATTGGTCAAATTACACAGGCTTTTCTTAATAAATTTCAGTTTTTTCATCTTATTCACATTTTTTAAAAGGTTGCTTATAGATGTAAACATTTGCATTACGTAATTTTACTT
This sequence comes from Ostorhinchus cyanosoma, assembly GCA_029814465.1. Classification (NCBI taxonomy): domain Eukaryota; kingdom Metazoa; phylum Chordata; class Actinopteri; order Kurtiformes; family Apogonidae; genus Ostorhinchus; species Ostorhinchus cyanosoma. Next base: position 2,555,123 of record JAPTYQ010000008.1, read on the forward strand.
TTTTCACTCTAAAACATAGACGAACATTAGTATTTGTCATTATTTTTAGTTTATTCTGTTATTCTTTTACTGGTTCTGATCCACTTTAGATCACATTGGTCTGAATGTGGAACCTGAACTCCTCTGTGTTCGATCTTCCGGTCTTAGCGTCTCCTGCTTTTGACGTGGTCCTCCGTCGGATGCCGAATCTTTGTGGTGATGGGTTAGTCCATGGGGTCAGAGGTCACATGCTCCTCCTGCTGATTCTTTCGTCCCTCTGCGTCTGAGTGCTGGTATTATCTTTAACTGATGAAACGCTGCCTGTGGAACCTCTTTATTCCTCAGTCTTCTGTCTTATTTAATGACCTGACATCCCAGCAGCCTCCTTCCTCCGTCTCTGTTCCATTCATTGTCTCCATCGCGCCTCTCGCTGACTTTGATCGCTGTTTCTGCTGTTGTTCTACTTGACTCCGACTATGCTTTTTCTTCGACAGGCTGCTGCTAAACATCTTTCTCCCTTTTTTTTTTTTCCCTCTCCCGCTCTGGTTCGGCGGCTGATTCCAAACTAAATCACAGTCAATAAAACCGAAGCCGCTTCTTCTCCGACGTAATTATGTTGCGTTTTACTTGTACATGCTCTGAAAAATCGCTTTAATTTCCCCTCAGCAAACAGAAAAGGAAGCACAGGAACGTTCTGGTCTGGAACGTAGAGGAAAAGCAGGTTCTCAGGTTTTGGCTGCAGTCGTACTTTCAGATGTAGCAGCGTGCACAGCTGCTTTTGGGTTGTTTTTTGTCACACGGTGATGCCAGGTCACCATGGAAACGGGGGATTGCTACAACATGCTGAGGGTCAAACTCATTTTAGTTCAGGTTCCACGTTCAGGCCAATATGATCTAAAGTGGGTCAGACCAGTCAAATAATAACAGAATAAACTACAAACGATTTTGTTTTAGTGTATAAAAAAAGAACATGTTTATAATTCTAAACAGTTATTAAAAAAACATGAAGAAACTGAGCAGCCATGAACATGAAATTTCTTCAGAAAAATATGTGATTTTAATAATAATCTGTCTGTTTATCATTTGCACATGTACATTATAACGTACAGATCACAGTGGATCTACAGATCCACCAAACTAATAACAGACAGAAAATTGATCCAGTTACACTGATTTTTCTCAAGAAATTTCAGGTTTTTCATAGTTATTTAGATTATTCACATTTTTCGTAAACTTTTTCATCATGTAATTTTACCTTTTTCACACTAAAATGAGAAAGGAGTTGTAACCTGAAATATGTAAAGGAAAAATAAGTGCGATTCTATCAATATTCTGCTCCAAAAAATGTGAATAATCTGAACCTTAAAAAAATCCTAAAGTTTCTTTTTATATTTGTAATATTTTAATGGTCCTGTGTCTCCATGGTCTGCTCAGATCAGCTGCCTTTGATCTCTTTGACGTTTATGTTCTGATCAGTTTGTTCATGTTCTGTTGATGTTTGGACCCGTTCTTCATCTAGATTCTCATGCTCTTATTGATTCTCATTGACTCTGTTTTCCACAGGTGACCTTTAAACCAGACCTTTCCACGGCCGAGGTCCACGACGACAGCATCAAGGGACCTCTGAAGGTAAGGACAGGTGGACATGGGGACAAGGGACGGGTTATGAAATGGTTTGTTTGGTTTTTTATGGTTAAAGTTTAATGTAATAAAAAGGGCCAAAGTATTTCTACTGTCTTCTTTTTATTCTGATTCTAATGTCAAAGGATTAAAGCCTGTTTTTGTTGATGTTGTGGTTAAATTTCACTTATTTAACTGTGTTTGATCAAAGTACTGATGTCTTCGCTGTGATTGGATGTTGTAACATGGGCGTGTCCATCCCACAGGTCGGCGCCGTCGTCGAGGTGAAGAATCAGGATGGAGTTTATCAGGAGGCGACGATCAATAAACTGACGGATGCCAGTATATACACAGTTGGTAAGGCCAGGACACACTCCTACTACTACGGCTCCTCCTCCTCCTCCTCCTCCTCCTCCTCTGTCCATCCTGGTGTTTGTGTAGATTCAGAACCTGCTGCTAGCGCTCATAAAGATGCTGTTGGTGTAAAGAGTCTGGATATTATAAGGAGCATTTAAACACTGAATACATCAAATGAAAGAAGAGAACTTAAACTTTAAACACAAAAAATTATTTGATTCCATCTTCATTCCTTCCGGTCCAAAGTGAATGATACTGTATGCGCTGCTACCGGAATGATTCTGTATATGTTACTATGGGAATGATGCAGTATTTTTTGCTAGGCAAATATTGACGTATGCGTTGCTATGGGAATGGTGGTGTATGAGTTGCTACAGTAATGATGCTGTAATCGTTGCCATTAGGGCTGGGTGTCGTAGCCAATTTCCTTAATTGACTCAATTTCAGTTCATAAGGTTCTGAATCGATTAATCACGATTTGATTTGATCCCATATTGATTCAGTTCAGCATTAATTGATTGGTATCACTAAATGAATCAGAATCAAAATCCAATTTTGAACAGTAACCTGATTATTTATCAGTCATGCAACACATCAATACTGGTGTCCGAGAGGGATGTCCCTATTCAATCTAAAGATTGGCATCTGCGGCCAATCTGGCATTTTTTAGAAGATCGGATCAGATTTAGTCACGATCGGGCCTGATCCTGCTGGTCTTAAGGGGCCAGTTCCTGGGGGTTTGAGTTTGAAGCCCTTTCCCCCCTGGGACGGCGCCAGCCACGCCTCCACGTCGGCAGTACTCGGGACAGGTAGTCGCAGTCCTCCTCTGAAAAATCAAGCTCATCCTCTATTAATCGATCACACAAAATTAAAATAAAATCGATCTAAAATGTATCAAATCAGTTTTTTTACCCAGCCCTGGTTGCTATGGGATACAGGTTATTTGTATTTGGATGCTTTACAGCATGTCCTTTATTTTTCTGCACGAGTTGCCTCTTTGTTTGTCTTACGCTAGAAAAGTATTTCCCAGGATCAGCCACAGCGCCCCCTACAGTATCACAGCGAAAACTGGGGTTGACAGATAGTGCTGTCAGGAGCAGAGTTCCTTTTTCTAAAACAGTGGGCGGAGTTAAAGTAGGTGCAGCAGGTGTTGGCGTGGCTGATCTCGGCTGTGGGTGCCGTTGTCTCGGCAGCTGCTCGGGGTTTTTTTCTCGTCTGGAAACGCTCAGTTTGGCACATTTTCACTCTTTTCATTCATCAGTAGCAAAGCAAGTGGCGTCACTGTTAAAGCTGCACCGAGTGTTTTCCTCGTATTGTTGTCATTAAAAGTATTTGAGCAGCTGATAATGGACCGCGCGTGTAAATCACAAACGGGTTATTGTGTTTCAAGTGGAAGTGAACTCCCGCTGTGGGTGGAACTCCACCCACTGGACGATGGACGTTTACTCCAGCTGAGTTCAGACTCCAGCTGATAATGAACCCCACCAGTCTGGATAGGATGGAAACCAGCACAGGTTCATTTAGGTTTGACCTAAATATAGAAATGGAACAAAAAGGCAGATATGTGGATTCAGTGACGTGGGCCAAAACCGGCCGCTTAAAGGACCAGATAAGGCCCGATGGATGGATAGACTTTATTTAGTACATAAGTAGGCAAATGAAATGACCAATTTAACCAGGACCCTCCAATATATTGAAGGAAATAAATCAACCAAAAAAAGAACAGATGTCACAGTTTATAATTATGTTATTGTGTCTTTAACAATAGTTCAGGTTAAACATTCAGACTAATATGATCTGAAGTGGATCAGACCAGTAAAATACAAAGAGAATTAACCTATAACTATATGAATATTTCTCTTTGTTTTAGTGTAAAAAAATTTAATTACATTAGCTATCCTTTCAGAAATTAAATCAGTTAAAATGGCATGTCTTCAGAAAGCAAAGTGTAATTTGATCATTCACACATGTACATTATAATAACTAGTGTGTTGACCCGTTGGAATCCACGGGTTCTAGATGTGGTCATGTTTTATGCTGTTGTTGCCGTACTACATTTGTCCAGCAGTCACCACCAAAGCGTTCTGGCCATAGTAACATGATTATAAGGCTATTGTATTCCAAAATTTCTAATATCTCCCAAAATATTGGTCCTATCAACTTGTTGTTTTTTCTAGTCTCTTCCTTGACCAAAAATACATAATTTATGACAAACTGCAGCCGTCAGCTCTGTACGGATTTAGTGTGAACCCCCGGACACGTATACGCACACAGATCACTTGGCTTTCATAGTATAGATAATAATGGATTAGATTCTGTAGCGCCTTTCAAGGTCCCCAAAGCGCTTTACATTATTGATCCATTATTCACTCGCTCTCACATTCACACTCTTACAGATCACAGTGGATCTACAAATTGTCTAAACATTTAATAACAGATCAAATATTTTTTAAATTACACTTATTTTCTCATAGGAAATTTCAGTTTTTTTATGGTTTAGATTTACTCGCCTTTTTTTTGTTAAAGGATGTTTTGTATAAGTAAACATGTGGAGTTGTATTGCACATGGATATAAGATGATATATGTTAAAATTTAATATTGTTATATAAAAATAAATGTTTTTCTTTAGATATTTCAGGTTGCAACTCCAAATGTCTCTTTTTGTTTTGTTTTAATGGGTAAAAAGTTGTTGGTGGATGAAAACAGTGTCATGACGTCACAGTGACAGAGGTTTCCTGCTTGGTTCTAACCTCTGATGTGGTTGTGGAGTAAAACCCTGCATTAAACCCCCGGGGGCGGTCACATGATGCAGCACAGACCCCGCCCACCTGCAGTGACAGTGCTGTGACAGAGTCTTTTAATCACTTCTTCACAGCATCCAATGCATCTGTGGTTTAGAGCTGGACAATAATAAACCCCATGTTCTTCTAATGTTCTGGACAATTTATTACTTTAATCTGTTTCCTGGTGACATGAATGAAGATGAACTCGGGGAAAAATCCTCTTTACTCAAACCATATGACATATATTACATATTGAACTGCATTTTAGCACAGCAATAATGGTTTACAGGAGAATAATGTTGACTTTTGACAATTTTCAGTAGGCAGAATCTCTTTAATCTGATTAACTGTGGTCTGTGATTCTACTAAATAGAATTTTAACTGAATATTAATTTCAATAAAGCGATAAAAACACCAGGTCAATTTATGTTAAAGTGAAATGGGACAAGTGTAGAGTATTTGTAGATCCACTGTGATCTGTATGTTATAATGTACATGTGGAAATGATCAACTGAGGCAGAATATTGGTACAAATACACTGATTTTTGTTGTTATTCCCATTGTTTTAAAAGGTAGTTTATATATGTTAACATTTTCTTGATGTAACTTTACTTTAACCCTTTAAAACAGAAAAGTTTGTATTTGTGACTATTTCTGGGACGGTCAGTTATTATTTTACTGGTCTGGTATGTGACCCCTGAAGTATAATGGTTTGACAGCCTTGTTTCAGAGTCAGTTACTCTGTTTAGATGCATTTTGTCATTTCACTCCTTCTGTAGGTTTTTCCTCTGGTATCCATCCCATAGACGTGCTAATCACCTAAAGCACATAATATACACTGTCCTACTAATGTCAAAGTGCTTTGAGCCATAAACAAATACCAAATACTCAATAATTGTCATATTTTAACCCTTGAAATGCCATGTTTGTAATAAAACACACCATATTTTTTTGACACCAAAGAACAACTTTTTTTTTTTTCCAATATTCTACATAAAAATTGTCTGAGTTATTTTTCCATCCTGTCATATGTCATTGATTAACACTAACATTGGTTCATATAAATTGTTTTTGGTTCTAGGTCAAATGCTAAGTGTCAGTGTGTTTTGTACTCTCTTGGTAGAAGGGTATTGGTGTAGGAATTTAACATCATTTACAATGGTGTGATTTTAGTGGATAATCAGAATTTTTAGAAATCATGAAGAAAAAGGATCAACTGTTGAATTCTGACGTACAACAAAGTGGGAAAAAATGTGACCTTTAATAACAAATTGTGCATAATGTACTCACCTGGACACTGGAAGGATAAGGTTAAAGAACCAGAGGATCTGTCTTTAAGGGTCTGTTTAGGATCCAGCACCGTGTCTGTGTTGTGGTGGTTGACCTTTGACCTGTGTACTCTGGTTTAAGTTCTGTTTCTTGTCCACAGTGTTTGATGACGGTGATGAGAAAACGCTGAGGCGTTCGTCTCTGTGTCTGAAAGGAGCGCGACACTTCGCAGAGAGTGAAGTAAGTCTGAGCCACAAGCTTATCACCGGCATGGGATTCACAGGGACCTGCAGGATCCACACAGACCATGTAGACAACGTAGAACACATAGACCACATAAACCACATAGACCACATTCTACAGCAGGGGTGTCAAACATATGGCCCATGGGTCAAAACCAGCCATCCCAAAGGTCCACTCTGGTCCATGGGATGAATTTGTAAAATGCAAAAATTCCACTGAAGACATGAACAATAAAAGGTGTTAAATCCATTTAGTTCAGGTTCCACATTCAGACCAATATGATCTAAAGTGGGTCAGAACCAGTAAAATATCATTACTAACCGATTAATAATGACAACTATAAATATTTCTGTTTTAGTGTAAAAACAAAACACAAAATTGTATGAAAGTGTTTACATTTATGTAAATAACCTGAACGAATATAAATCAGTGTAACTGGACTAATATTCCTTCTGTTCATAAATGTGTTTATTTGTAGATCCACTGGATCTGTATGTAATAATGAACATGAAGAAATGATAAACTGAGGCAGAATACTGGCACAATTGCACAGATTTTTCTTAATAAATTTGAGGTTTTTCAAGTTAACATTTTTTTTAAAAGGTAACTTGTAGATGTAAACATTTATTCTTTTTTATATATATATATTTGTCATTTCAGGGTTCTTCTGTTATTATTCTACTGGTCTGATCCACTTTAGATCATATGAATCTGAGTATGACCCTTTAAACTGATATTCTATTACTGCTGTGTGTAAATGAGCCTGTGTTTGTCGTCTGCAGACCCTGGACCGACTCCCCCTCACCAACCCCGAACACTTTGGAACGCCGGTCATCGGGAAGAAGGGCAACCGCGGCCGCCGGTCCAACCCTGTGTGAGTATTATTGCCTCCAAGTGTCTCCGTCTCATGTTCAGTTTGGTTTATGACTTTAACTCACAGTTCGCTCCTCGTCGTTGTTGTCATTGCCGTTACCATAGCAATGTTTTTTCATGTACGTTTTATCGCCTGTTTTGGGTTGTTTGTGTTTTTTTTGTCTCTCTTCGTCGTCACCTTTTTATTCTGTTGAAAACACGTCTCCGTCGTCCTTATTGCTCCTATTCCGGCTAAAAAAAACTACCCATTTGTGTTTTATTTGATAGAGTGAACATAATAAACCGATGACGCTAAAACATGAAGTGTTTTTTTTTTTTCATTTCATCTCCGTTTGAGCTCAACTGTTTCTCATTTCCAGTCAAGAGGAGGAGCTGTCGTCATCGTCCAGTGAAGAAGATGACGGTGACCAGCGGCAGAACGAGGACCTGTTCGGTAAAGTCGTCTGTGTGGACGCCGTCGCCACAGGAGACAAGAAGAAGACCACATGGTACCCGGCACTGGTGAGTGGACACAAACCTCCCGTTAAGCCGGTGTTTTTCAACCTTTTTTGGCTCATGACCCCATTTTAACACCACAAACTTCTGGCTGCCCCAGACATTCAAAACTGAGACTTTTTTTTGCACAAATTAATTTATTTTTGATCATGTAATAGTTTTCTAAAGATTACTGCAAAAAGTGAGAATTAAATTTTCCTTTCCTGTTTACATTCATAAATTATCCTTTTTAAAAAATGTGAATAACATGAACAACCTGGAATTTTTTAATAAAAATAACAGCAATTTAACCAATATTCTGCCTCAATTTATCATTTCCACATGTGCATTATAACATACAGATCACAGTGAATCTACAAATACACCAAACATTTAATAACAGACAGAATATTGGTACAGTTACACTGATTTTTCTTTAAAATTTGTAGTTTTTTCATGGTTACTTAGATTATTCACATTTTTTGTAGGTGTTTTCATCATGTAATTGTACTTTTTTTCACACTAGGATGGAGAAAAACAGACATTTGTTGTTGTAATGTGAAATATCTAAAGAAAAATCTGTGTAATTTTACCAATATTCTGCCTCAGTTTATTTCCACATCTGCATTATAACATACAGATCACAGTGGATCTACAAATACACAACATTTAATAACAGTCAGAATATTGGTACAATTACTCAGATTTTTCTGGAGAAATTTCAGGTTTTTCATTTAGGTTATTTACATTTTTTTGTAAACGTTTCAATCATATAGCTTTACTTTTCTCACATAAAAAATAAGTAGTTGTAACCTGAAATATCTTTGGACAAATTAGTGTAATTTTAACAATATTCTGCCCCAACTCATCTTTTATACATGTGTATTACAGCTGGAAACATTTACATTTACAAACTGTCCTTTAACAAAAAAGGTGAATAATCTAAACAAACAAAAAAAAACCCTGAAATTTCTTCAGTAAAATCAGTGTAATTGTGCTGATATTATTCCTGTTACTAAATGTTTTATGTATTTGTAGGTCCACTGTGGTCTGTACGTTGTAAATGACAAACTGAGGCAGAATATTGTTAAAATTCTGCTCATTTTTCTGAATGTCAGTTAGTTTTGTGGTTGTTCATGTTTTTCACATCCACTAAAAAGCTGAGAAACTGCTGTTTTGTTTTGGGGGTTTTTTCGTGAGTTTTTAAGCATATGAATAAGGGTCAGTGTTTAAAAAGTGAATGAACATTTGAACTGTAACTGCGGGTGTAAAACTGCAGCAGGAACAGCAGTTGGATGTTTTAAGTCTTTCCTGAACCCTGTGGCTCCGCCCCCATCGGCGCTCACTGAAACGGTGACAGGCATCGTTTGTTTATGTAAGTGCTACAAGTAGGGG
>JAPTYQ010000008.1:2571415-2583348 GCA_029814465.1 Ostorhinchus cyanosoma
CCCCCCCCCCCCCATGGCCTGGTTTCAGGAGAATCTAAGAAACAGGTGTGAAGGAGTGCATCTGTGAACAAACATGAGTCAGATCAGTGTAAAGGCTGAGATGAATCCACACATCGGTACATTTACAGATTTAACACCATATGGATGTAAATGTATCAACATGTCGTCACAGGCGCCGTTAAACCACACAGTTGGAATGATTTAGTTTAGTCATGCTCCTCTTTTTATTCCTATTTAATCAAACACTGAGTCCAGGTACACAACCATGAATCACAACGATCACAATTTATTCCAACTTTACAACATTTAAGCCAAGTTTATTTCAGGTTCATGTTCAAAGTTTAACCAGAGACTCGGAAACAAACAGAAATGCAGTTTTTATTGAGTTATTTCAGTGTCTGACGGATGTAAGATATGAAACACTGACAAATCAAGAGGATATTATTTTTTATTATTATTACTATTGTTATTATTACAGGAGTATATACATGTATTTAATTTGTTCTGTCTTGTTTTACTTTGTTTCATCTTATTTTTTCATTTGTCTTTAGACTTAAATTTAAATGTTTTACTTTTTCACTGATTGTTCAATTTTATTCTTGGTTTTCGCTCAATATAATGAACCTGGTTCTTATTGAAAACTACCAGAATTAGTTGTTTTCCAGCTTCGTTTACGGTCAGCACGAACAGGATGCTTTTATTTGTTATTGGTATGAGCCTTTTGACCATCAATCCTTAATCAACGCTTAAGTATTTTAGTTATTTGTTACAGTTTGGGGTCTTTTTTGTTTGTTTGTTTGTTTGTTTTGGTTTTTTTTATGAAGTGTAGATGTGATGTTTTTCTGAGGTTTAATTCTCCATGTCCTCCACTTCAGGTTTTTTTTTTATTTATTGTAATGTTTATCATATTATTGCATTGTCACTGTTCAAAGTGTTTCTGATGCTCTAAACTCGGTTTCGCGTCTTATTTTCATCTGACTTTTTTTTGTTTTGTGTCAGGTCATCTCCCCCGACTGCCACGACGATGTCAACATAAAGAAGGACAACGTCTTCATCCGATCTTTCAAGGACGGAAAATTGTGAGTCTTTCATAAAAACATTCCTAACATTTATTTCCATGTAAACACAATGTTTATATCACAGTGAATTTCAAGTTTCACTGTAAAGGCTGATTATTGATGTAAAGAAACCAGATGATTAAACTATTAGTAAAAGATGGAAACAAAATGAGCAAAATAATCAACAGATAACATAAATAAACTAAATAATCAAAAAACTTAACAAAAATCAACAAAAAAAATCAACCAACTGAACAAAAATCAACAAAATAATTTTAAAAAAAATTAACACAAATCAATAATCAATCAAATTTACAAAATCAACAAACTGAACAAAAAATTTAATATTCAACAAAATTAGCAAAATAATCAACAAATCGAGCAAAAACATCAACAAATTTAACAAAATAAAAACAAAATGAACTAAAAAATAAAAAAGTGTTTGTTTATAAAAACTAGGGCTGGACAATATGGCCAAAACTTGTATCATGATATGTTTATTAATTTCGATCGATATAATTCCAATCTCGATATAAATTATTTCAAAGCCTCAGAAAAAATGGCAAGAATGCCCACAACAGATGCCTGTAAAACTAAAAATGACTTTGCCGAGTCTATTAAACTCCTCCAGAATAACATTTTTGAAATAAAAACTGTACAAATAAATTCATGTTCACCTTTTATTTGTATTTAATCTTCAAACAAAGAAGTTTGAAATCACCGTCAAATACACATGAAACTCTCAACTTTGTGAATATACAAGATGAAAACAACACAAGACAAAAGTGACATAAATGCATGAAAGTTGAAGACACCAGACGGGGTCTTCACCGTCATATTCCACTAATATTTAGCACAAGGACCAGATGAGAGGCGATAAACCTCAGATTTCCACATCCCTGTTGACTGTTTCCTCTGATGGATTCGGTTTCCATCTCGTTACAGCAGTGGGGTTTGTCTTTTTTTTTTCTTCTCTTGTGTAGAGTTGAGTTCCAGTCGTTTAAACCAGGTCATGTTGAACCGCTTCTGGGGTGTCCTGTTACAAAATGTATCTTGTAAATTAATTGTCAGTTTTAATTGTTTGTAATAAAGTGATTGCTGTCTCACAGTTTTTGTGTAAACAGTTGAACTGACGTAGACGTGGATGTGAATCTGTTTTTCAGTTCCATGGTTTTGCGGAAGGACATCCGTGAGCTGAATGGTGAATGTCCTCCTAAAGCTGACGCCGGCCTCAAAGCAGGTGAGTTTATACTGATGTTAACCCTTTAAGGACTCCCACTAGAACAGGACGAGAGTAAGTTATTTATGTGGTTTAAGCAGTTAAAGTGTCAGAAAAGGTCGTCTTTTTTTCTTTCTTTTTTTTTTGCCAATTCTTTTGCACCCTCTTTCAGAATGAACTTGACTTTCAATACAAACAGTGGGTTATAGTAAAACACAAAAAACCCATAGTTTTTAAAATCATATTTATTATGAAAAACAACTGAAAATTTTGTTATGAAACTTTATGAGATAAGACATTGTGGTTGGTCTAGATCATTTTGTCCATGTTCTTCTTCTTTTTGGTTCTTTGGTGTCATTTGGATCCTGTTGATAGTCTGTGTTCACTTTCTGTCTGGTTGTAGACAGAGCCACTCATTTCACTGACAAATAGATCCATCATCTGGTTCAAACCGACACTGCACATGTGTATGCCCTGGATAGATCTGCATAGAGATTTACACAAATATACAGACACTTCTAAAATATTTACAGATCAAATACAACAATCAATGACATATGCAAACCACAAAAATACCAGGAAAAAAAAAACGGTAAAAGAGCAGTGTAACTCAACAAATACACAGAAAAACACACTAGTAGAACACTCCAAAACAGCACTACCAGTATTAGATACAATTATTTACAAGAATTCACTGCTAAAACCTTACTAAAATAATGCTAAAAGTAAAATCTGCCATCTCTCTCTCACTGACTGCACTCTGCTGCTTTAAGCCCCACCCACATCCACTCCCTCCCCCTCAGCCAATGCAGACCTCTACTTTCATGTGTCATAGACCAATAGGAGGAACCCAATCTCCTTTGAATGACAGTGCGTAAATGTGTCGCCGGAGACAGTCGTCTTAAAAGGGTTAAAGGAGACGCTGATGGGTTCGTGTTGGTAAAAGCTGTCGGTCTGCGTTCCCGCTGGGCTGGATCCAATCAGATGCTTCGGTTTTTGTTCATAATTACAGTTCCTGAGGGTTCACAGGTGGATCCTCCTCACTCGGTGACATTATCTGCAGAAGCGGAGTGTAGAAGCCACATCTGTCAGGGCTTTTAGACGCCGGTTAAACCCACCTGACTCCATTCATCCTCCTCTACCTGCCTTTGTCCCATTTTTACCCATGACTCCTCTGTTTCTAGACGGTGGCCGTGCTTGTGTAAACCCACTCCATAACCATAAAAGTGTAATAAAAGCGCCGGCGCGTTTCGTGTTTGTGTCTGTGGAATTAATGCAGGATGTTGTTTGTGTCCAAACACCCACCGACAGATGCTCCGAGGTTTAGCTCAAAGCAGGAGGAAGTCCTCCGTTCATAAAACAGCCTGTACGTTTGTTCACTCTGTGTTTTTCACTTGAAGAAGCAGTGAATGCAAAGAAGTGAACATCTGTCCACGTCTTATTGTCTTTGTTCAGGATGAAAGGCTTTGATTCGCAGCATCAATTTAACACGTCTCAGTTCGACAGATGAACATCGTAGGTGATAATAGACAGATATTAACGGTTATAATTATTATTACTGTTGGATTTTCACCCCAGGGTTGAATGTTCTGAGCTTCAATCTGGAAAATGTACAGAAATAATTATATTATGGGATGTTACAATAAAAGTATAGAAATGGTATCAACATGAATAAAATATAAACGTATCAACATGAATAATATAAAACGGTATAAACAATAATACAAAAAACGGTATAAACAACCATAATGATAACAAACAGTATAAACAATAATGACACAAAACAATATAAATAACAACAATGATACAAAAGTAATATAAACAAGCAACATAAAATCCAACTTTATAGGTGACGGTGTAGTTTTATTTATGATTTGCTTTATTATGATTTAGTTTATTGTGCTTCATGGGTGTGTGTGCAGAACTTTGGTCGACTCTGATCTTTTAACTCTGATGTTTTATGAATATATTTGTATTAGATATTAAACCTGTGACAGTTCAGATGTGTTTGTATCTTGGTTAAATCATCTTTGACCACTAGGAGGCGTTTTTTTAAAGCATGTCTGTGTGTTTTCCTTCAGCTCTGGATGCAGCTTTGGAGTTCCAGCAGCAGATGATGGTTCCTGGAAACTGGAAGACGGAGGTGAAGGAGGAGAGCTCAAGCAGTGAGGACGAAGAGGAGGAGGATGAGGAGGAACAGGAGGAGGACGGCGGCGGCGAAGAGGAGGAGGTAGAGGCCACGCTCCAACCAGGTGACGCCGTTTCACTCCTGGATGAGCCGTTAAACACTGCTGTTTCCTGTTTTCAGGAGGAGGTGGAGCCATTCCCAGAAGAGAGGGAGAACTTTCTACAGCAGCTTTATAAGTTCATGGAGGACAGAGGTGAGAAAGAACCAAGAAATGGGACGAATTTGAACTACCACCCCCCCATCACAGTCCATAGAATAGAACAGAATAGATCTGTATTATCACAGGAACAATGAAAATTGGTTTAACAGTAAAAACAATTAGTGCAAAAAAAGGACTGAATAAAAATATCACACAAAATACTGAAAAAATGTAAGTAGTAAATGAAATCTACAGGATAAAATATTAAATATACATGTACTACAGAAACTACTGATATATACGAAAGCTAACTTTATACTACATTGACAAATATGTACAACCAATAAGGATATATACAGGCATTGTAGTGTGTGTGTGTGTGTGTGTATATATATATATATATATATATATGCAGATGTTATGCATCTATAATTGACAGATACTTATGAATATACGTCTTCGAATGAAACCGTGTAATTCTTTCACTATTTATGTTTTGTTGTTCAGCAATACTTTAAAATAAACATAGACTCAGTTGCAGAGAATCTAATATTTCTAACAAGGTACAACATGAATATATTGACCAAAGTTTTATCATAGAAACTTAAATGTATTTAATATAAAATGGCGACTGGATCGACCTGGTGGGAATGAAGGGTTAAATGATGGGTTAAATTTGTTTCCAATCTTTGTGGGGTTTTTTTTGTTTTTGTTTTTTTCAGGGACTCCCATCAACAAACGACCCGTCCTCGGCTACAGAAACCTCAACCTGTTCAAACTCTACAGACTCGTGCACAAACTGGGAGGTTTCGACAACGTGAGTGTGACCATCTGCCGTTTATTCTGAGTTTCAGCTTTGGTTCCAGTCGTCATTTCCGCTGTTGAACGTCTGCTTCTCGTCCTGTTCGAACAGATTGAAAGCGGCTCGGTGTGGAAGCAGGTTTACCAGGATCTGGGAATCCCCATTCTCAACTCTGCCGCCGGTTACAACGTCAAATGTGCTTATCGCAAGTACGTAGCAATCGCCAATCACAGCACGTGTCGAGGCCCAGAGCTCCTCAGGGCAGATGTCTGGGTCCTTTTGAGTTTGTCTTTTCAGCCTCTTCTGCTACTTTTACATCCTCTTACAAGAGTTTAGAGCATGTAACTTATATTCAATAAATAGAGTTGTACAGACGTCTTCCACTGGTTTGTGCGTTTTAGGCCGTTTTTGTCCTTTCAGGTGTGTTTGTGTTTTATGGGAGTGTGTTTTCCTGCAGGTACTTGTATGGGTTCGAGGAGTACTGCACCTCCACTGCCATCGCCTTCAGGATGGACCTTCCTCTGAAACAGGCACCCAAGGGGGAGGTGAAGCCCGATGCTGAGGCCGGAGGAACCGGGGCCACGTCCGGGCCAGAGGAGCAGAAGGTCCAGGCGGACGTGGAACCGAGTCCAGCGCCATCCACGGTCTGCAAGGTGAACACAACACGACAATCTGACACCAGTGGAAACCAACCCATCACATTTACAGTTTCTACAGATTAGGTTTCTACTCCTTGACTTCTGAACAGTACATTATTGTGCTTTTGAATCCAGCTGTAGTGACTTTAAGATGAAGATTGAACTAAATGGATAATGTGGCAAGAAATATGACACGGATGGAAAAGTAAAAAAGAAATTAAGTAAAACTGCCAGAATTTTTGGAAAAAGTGCTGTAATTAACCCCTTCTGACCATAGAGCCAGTCCTCTAGAGCAGGAAAAAGTGAACTAAATGAAAATCTGATCAAAAACAACAAAAATTTGGCAGGGGAAATGAGACATAAACAAGAGAAACAATGATGAAAAGTAGAAACACAACAAAAAGGAGAATTTAACTTCCTGTTATCTTCTGCTTCACTTCTGCTTTAATAGTTTTTCCACATGTTCAGATGTAGCAGAACTAAATCACTCAGACAAACCTGTATACATGTATAAAGACAATCTGATTTATTCTAATCAGATTACTGCTGTTATCTGATAACACATCAGATTATACTGTTTACATGATCAGTTTCATGAACTGTAGACCCACATCTGAAAATACATTAATGTAAACATATAAGTGATGGGGCCTTAGATGGCGCCCTGAGGGACCCCATTCTCAATATAATGAAACAGTCTTATGATCAATAATCTGATAACTCCACAGATCAGATATTGGTATAAGCACTAGTGTGGATGTAAACAGACTCGCATATTGAATAAAATCGATTAAACGTCTAAATATTTGCTACATGTGCATAAAATAAACTGGCTGTTTTTAACTTCCTTTGAACTGTTTCCAGGAGGAGAAACCCGATGTTACGCACAGCAAAACAGAGACTGAATTGCCAAAACCCGAAGCAAAGGAAATGGGACGTGACGAGGATGAAGAGGAGGAGGAGGAGGAGGACGGCCCCCATAAGGCGGATGCCGACGAAGGCTCATCGACGGCTCGACTCGGAGCCGAGAACCTGAAACAGGAGAATGAGGAGGAGCCGGAGAGCAAGGGGAACTCTGGGTAGGTGGCGTGAAAGGCTGGTCCTCCACGATGTTCAATCAGACGTGTAAAGACAAACCCCGCCCCTGTTATGAGCAGATAAGACATAGAACCCCTCCAGCACTAAACCCCGTCCACCACAGTCCAGCTGCTCCTTCTAACCAGAGGACAGACCACCTCCTCTCCTAATCAGCTCCTCCCTCTGCTCTTATGATTTCCTCGTTGCTTATTGGGCATCAGCCGGACGAGACGCATCCATCACAGAGCTGGCCCCGCCCCTCACCCGGCGTGCGGTGCTCTGCGTTCGGCTGTGCTCTTCTTCATCCTGCACTTCCTGTTTTCGACCAGCGCTTCTTGTCCTCTCTCTGATCTGTCTCTGTCTCTTCTGTCATGTTGAGCTTTATTAAATGTTCCATGTGTGAGTGTGGAAGGGCTGGGTGATATGGCGGCGTCCACCAGAGGGCGCTCCAACCAACGCAACATCAATGGTTTACAGGCCAAAGCCTGAGGTTTGACTCCTGAGGAGGTTAAAGTCAGACTCATACGGCTGCTTTTCTTCATTTTTTTTTTTTTCATCTCACCGACCAAAGGGCTATTGTGAAGGTGTGTCTTCGTCAGCATCTTTGCCTTCGTTAGCAATTTCTTCAAACTTCTCTGACGAAATTACTGGTCGGATTCATTGATTTTGGTTTTTCTTTGTGTTTTTTTTTTTTTGTTTTTTTGTTGTTGTTTTTTTGCATCTTCTTGGGACAATGTCCACAAGGTTGGTTCATTTTTGAGAAATTTCGATTTAAAAAAAGAAAAAAGGATTTTTTTTTCAAATATTAAAAATGCGCATTTAGGTATAATGGTCCATATTTTAATGGTTTGTAACATGTACATTTATAAACATACCAATATCCATACTACTGAGCACTGATAGGAAGTCATATATGGACTTTCATTTGGGTCCATGACCTTTGATCTTGACTAGTCAAACTCAAGGTCACCAATGTTTAGAGTTCAATAGTCTTCTCCAAAACTATTGATTGGATTTGCTTCATTTCAGATTTCTATGTATCGTCCTTGGGACAGTGTCTACAAAGTTTGTTCACAGTTTTAAACAAGTGGTGCCAGGAACAACAAACCCCGCCACTCACACATTTTGCCCATTATAAGTAAATGGGAAGATTTTTTATTTATTTTTTAACTTTGATGTACTTTTCCCAAATTGGATTTACATTTATTCAGGGTTACTGGCAAATCTATGAACCCAATTTGGTATGACTTCAACCAATAGTTTTACAGCTAAACCAAACGAACCAAACATACCTCTTGCCTCCCCTTCAGGGCTGGAGTACAGATTAGAATTTTTGACAAGTTTTTGGAATATTCTAAATGTTTTCCTTCTAATGGTCCATATGTTGATGGTTTATAACATGTAAACGGTTCTAGATATCAGTCTACTTCCTGTTGATCACTGATAGAAGTCATATATGGACTTAGATTGAATGAGTTGAGTTCTCCTTCAGTGGAAGCCCCGCCCACTTCTACTGGGAGACTGATCTGCATCCAGACCACAGGACTGGAACATAGAACAGAATGTGACAACCTCACACATTCAGCTGGTTTTGATTCACATAGAACAGACGCTCACATACAGGGACACTGGAACTTTTTTTTTTTTTAATATATTAGGGTTCTGACCTGTTTGCGTTGGTTCTATCACCCAGCCCTCCAGTGTTGTCACCGATGCATTCGTTCACTAGATGAAGCTTCAGAGGCAGAAATGTTCGGACGGGTTCTCCAGGTCTGAGGCTGTTGGATAAACACCCGTTTCCTTGTGGTAGAACCTGTGGGACCAGTAGAATCAGTGGATGAGTCCAGTCCACAGGGTGTTGGTTCTGCTGATGCTCCGGTTCGGGCTCTGTGGCGTTTATGGGCCTCAGTGGTGCTGGTGGACTCTGAGGTCAGGGTCAGAGGTTGTCACAGTGTGTGGGGTTACAGTTGGACCCTCAGGTGGATCTGATGGATCAGGACCAGGTCTGGTTTGGATCTGGAGGAAGTTAAATGGTTCTATAGAAAAGTTTAGAACCTGAGTGATCTTCATTAAATCCAGACTCAGGTTGGGTTCTACTGGACATTTGGGTTTGTGTTTCAGAGAGTGGTCGTGGTGTTGTTAACACTTTGTAAAAATGTGCACATGTTCACCATCAACTAGTGAAGTACATATAAATTAAAAGCATATTTAATTAAAAGCCCTTTAATTACTGCCTTATTCTGAATTAACATATTTAATAAATTCTAGCGGTTAGTCATTTGAGTTCACGTTCCACGTTCAAAATAATATGATCTGAAATGAGTATAGTTTTATCAGTATTCTGTCTCAATTTATCATTTCTACATGTACACTATAACGTACAGATACAGTGGATCTACAAATACACAAAACATTTAACAACAGGCAAAATATTGGCCCAATTAAACTGATTTATATTAAGACATTTCAGGCTGTTCACATTTGTTCAGTTTATTCACATTTTTTGTGAAAAGATGGTTTGCAAATAAAAAATTTTTTTATGTAATTTAACTTTTTTACACTAAAACAAAGAGAAACGTTGGAGTTGTCATTATTTATTGGTTACTATGGTCATTATAATGATCATGATAATACATTATCGCAGTTATTGTCAGCACTGTTCCATCATCTGAGTCCTAAGATTCATAACGGGTCCAGGTCTGACCCTTTGGCGGCCGGTTTTGGTCCATGGGCCAAATGTTTGACACCCCTGGACTAGGAGATCAAGTAAAAGTTTTCACTGAATAACATCTTAATTCCTGCTTTATGATCATACATAGTGAAGCTGTTCTTTATGGAGAGTTTTTATTGTACAAGATGTAAAAAAAACAAAAAGATGCCAAGAAAATCATTTTGAGTTGTAATAAATGCTTTACTATAAATAATGAAGATTTAATATGATCTGAATTATATCTGAGATGGTTTAATTAATGGAAAACATGTGCACCTTAATAAAGTGTTTTTTTGTTTGTGTTTTGATGTTTTAATCACTGAGGTTGAAAAGTTCATGGAAGTGGTTTTTCATGAGTTTGATGTAGTTTTATGTTAAAACCTGGTTCAGTTGTTTTTCAGACGTTCAGTCTCTTCACTGGTTCTGAGTTCAGCATCAATAGATGATTGAGCCCAAGAGGCAGGTCTGGGACCCAGGTCTAGAGACTGGGTGTTGGTCCTGGTCTTGGATCGGTGCTTGGTTTTCAGGCCATGACGGTCTCGGTCCAGGCCTTGGTCTAGAATTGAGCTCTGAGATTCAGTCCAGGTCTGGGTCCCGGTCCCAGTCTGGGTGTCACTCCAGATGTCACTCTGGGTCTTGAGTCCAGGTCCAAATCTCGGTCCAGATTCAGGTCTTGGTATGGGTCTCAGTCTCAAATCAGGACCAGGTTTTGAGTCTAGGACCAGGTCTCGGTCCAGATTCTGGGTCTCAGTCCAGGACCTGGTTCTGAGTCTGTCCATCTGCAGTGGCGTCAGTCAGGCCTTGCCATCTCTCCTTGGGTCCGGGTTCTGATTTCAGGTGTCGGTCCAGGACCTGGTGGCCTTGTCTCCTTGTTCCAGGTCTTGGCCTAGGTTCTGAGTCAATGTCTGGCTCCAGGTCTCTGTCCAGGACAGACAGGTCCCGGGCTGAGACCCTGACCAGTGAGAGATGGTGGTAATGGGTCTCAATTCGGGTTCTGGTTCCAGGGCGGGGTCTCGGTCCAGGACCTGGTTGCTGTGTCTCCTGGGTCTGGGTCTCTGCCTTGGACAGACTAGTTCCTGACCTGGTTACTGTCTCCTTGTTCTGGGTCTTGGCCCATATTCTGAGTCCAGATCTGGGTCTGGGTCTGAGTCCAGGCCTGGGTCTTGGTCCAGGACCTGGTTGCTGTGTCTCCTTGGTCCAGGTTCTGGGTCCAGGCCTCCGTAGTCTCTCTGCTTTCCGTTGCTGCGCTTCCTGCCGGCGTTGTGCTTTGCCGTTGCTAACCTGACCCCTGCGGCCCCCCCTGTGCCCCCCCTGCGCCTAATCCACCTACTGACTGTCCTGGCTCTCTGCACCCCCTCCGTGCTCCTCTGTCCCCCCTGTGGCTGTGTGTTCAGTGTGAGTGTGAACCCCCGTGTGGTGTGACCGTAGGGTTAGAACAGCGACTGTTTCAAAGATGATGTACATTTTCTAAAACACTCATGTTCTGTTGTAGTTCTCACTGGACTAGAGTTAGTGTGTTCACAGTTCACCTGTTAGTGCAGGTGAGGGTGGAGGATGTTAACTTAGCGCAGGTGGTTAGAGAGGCGGGGTGGGTGGGTGTGGTCGTGGGCGGGGCTTCAACGGGCAGCCTAGGGCCAGGAAGTGCTGAACTGTTTTTCTTGCAGGGATGACAGCAGTCAGGAGGGGGAGGAAGGGGAAGAGTTTGAGTGTTACCCCCCGGGGATGAAGGTGCAGGTGAGGTATGGGCGAGGCCGCAATCTGAAGACGTACGAGGCCACTGTGAAAGAGGCAGACGTGGAGGGGGGAGAGGTGCTCTACCTGGTGCACTACTGTGGCTGGAACGTCAGGTAAGACAGGACCCGGGGAGATCCACCTAACGTCTATATTCACCCTGAAACTAAAAGACATCTCTTAACCTTGAATTCAGCTCGGGAGGCGTGGCCTTTACCTGGGCCACTCCCACTTCTTAACAGATACATCCCTTTTTTTCCCCCTCCCTCACAATCCATCCGATCCAGCGCCATGGTCCGGTACCGGGTGGATGCGGATCATTCACAGTTTTGACGAACCCCACCCCCTCTCTGTCTGTCTGTCTGTCCCCT
>JAPTYQ010000008.1:2802073-2822988 GCA_029814465.1 Ostorhinchus cyanosoma
GTGTGTGTGTGTGTGTGTGTGTGTGTGTGTGTGTGTGTGTGTGTGTGTGTGTGTGTGTGTGTGTATGTGTGTGTGCGGTGGAGCCCAGTGTGTCTTACTGGGACGTGCTGCAGCTGTCTCTGTCTGCTGACATGTCCCACTGATATCCAGAATCCTCCATCCAACAGTGGTAGTAACGTACGATGTTCCGGTGGTGGAGGTCCGACAGCGCCCCCACCTCACGCAGAGATTTCCTGAACAAAACGACTCATTTATGACATTTTTATGGGACCTTTTCGGGTGGGAAACCGTTTTTGACAATAATGGTGTGAATGAAGTTGAATAAATAACACATTTAATTCAACCTTTGACTCACTCTTTGCATCGGACGATCTTTACTGCGAAACACTTGTTGACGAGTATCTGTCTGGCCTTGAAAACTCGTCCGAAGGCTCCTTTACCGAGATGCTCGATGGAGTCGTATTCACTCAAAAACCTGTTCAGATCAGACGCAAACACTTGAACCTTCGAGGACGAGGGAGCCGATTATACACACTTTACACTTCATGTTAGAAACCGACCTTTTGTTTTCGGTCTGAATTCAAAAGTTGTTCATTTTTGCCAGATTTTCAAATTTCGGAACCATTCACTAAAACCATCCCAAATTCCTACACGAACACCCTTCTACTGAATACAAACTACACACCGACATATTGAACATTTAACCTAGAACCAAAACTAATTAATATGAACCAATGTTGGTGTTAATCACTGACAGACAGGATGGAAAAAAAAACAAAAAACTGATCCAATTTTTATGTAAAATATTGAGAAAAACATTTTTTGTGTTTTGCATTAAAAAAAAATCTGGTTTGTTTACATTAAAAACATGGGATTTAAAGGCTTAAAACATGACAGTTATTAAGTATTTGGTATTTTTGTTTATGGCTGAAGTTGATGAAATACAAAAAAAAGTTTAAAAACTGTATGAAACATATTTAAAGGACGTCTGACACCAAAGGGTTAAAGACGCCTCAGTTTCAGACCTGGAGGAGACCGGAGGACTCGACGGTTTCTCAGTTCCTTGTTTCTTCTCACTTAAATTGGGCATCACGTCCTTCAAGAACAGAATAAAACCAACATTTAACATTTAAAAAACCAAACACATTAAACATTCACTCATTCACATCCATGTAAACATCTTCACCTCTTTACTTTTGCAGACGTTGCCGAAATTAGCTGCAAGTCTAAGAAAACGAAGAAAAGACAAATGAGCTGAAACATTTCAGATTCAAATCCAGATTCAGATTCAGATTCAGATTCAGATTCATATCACCTGATTCTCGGTTTAACATCTGGACTTTGAGGCTGAAAGATGAGAAAAAACAGAAGAAAATGACCAACGTGGATTCAAGGAAACCATAAAATAAAAGAAAATGTAGTTTTGACTTTAAGGCTTATTTACGGTTGTTTTCATTTTTTGACTTTCCTTTATTTTCTTAGTTTTTTTATTCATTGTTTTCATTTTGGTTAATTTTTGCTTTAAATGTTTCTCTGTTTTTAATGATTTTTGATTTAAATGCATTTTGTTAAATCTTTTAAAAATCATTTTCATTTTCTTTGTCATTTTCTGTTTATGTAATTCTAATTTATGTTATTTTTATATCTTGCTTTTATTTGTTTTGTTTTTTTATTTATTTATTTTCATTTTCTTTCATACTTTACATCATTATGATTTTGTCGAGTTTTATTGTTTTCACAAATTTTAATGGGTTTTTTTCATTATTTCATTTAGTTTCTTTTTGTTTTTATGTCGTTTTCTTTGTTTTGTACATTATTTTTATTTTTTTCTTTTTACATTGTTTTCAGTTTTTCGTTTTTTAACTGATTTCACTTTGGTTTCATTTCATTCCTTTTTAAGGTTTTTTTTCCCCACCATTTTTTATATTGTTTTAATATTGTGGTGTTTTTTTTGTTTTTTTTATGTTCTTTTCATCATGTTTTGCCTTTTATGTTTTTGTCTTAAAAATAAAGAAAAATAATAAATCACTAAATCAGACAGGGATATTTTATTTGTTATGTATTTTACTAATAATGTAAATGTACAAATAAGGGTTTAGTTTCTTTAACTTCAAAAATCTGCCTTTTACCTGATTTATAGAGACACTTAACATTTTTCAGATTCATTCTAAGTTCGTGTTCATATTTTCTGTTTTTATCAGTTACATCAAACTAAACGTCTCTAAGTTCGATAGATAAAAACCAACCTGGTTTTTGGAGTTTAGAGAATCGGCGAAAACCACTGAGTCGCTGCTGGTTGCGTTTTTTCCATTTTTATTATTGGACCTGTTGGAAAAATATGACAAACATCACATTTTAGCAGAAACCTGTGAATTAGTCTTAGATGGGCTGAAACTTACGGTGGCGGTGGCGGCGGCGGCGTGGACACTCTGGCCGACGCATCACGGTCATCAGATACGCCTGAGAAGAAGGACACCTGGAAGAACCACATCACTATCATTAAATATGACATTAACATTGTATACTAAAATACACAATAATACAATAAAAGATCCAAACAATATGCTAAAATATAGTAAAAAAACCCCACTAAAAATAAAAGACATACGCTCAAATACACAATGCACTAAAATATACCAAAAATATGCTACAGTAGACACTAAAATAAACAAAACATACAGAAAAAAATATATTAAAATATACTATAATACACTAAAAAAAGAAATATGCTAAAATACACTGAAATACAAAATACGCAAAACATACATTAAAATGCACTAAAATACACCACAAATATACTATAATACATAAAAAAAAATGCTAAAATGTATTGACAAACACAAATACACTGAAATATATGAGAAATATGCAAAAGTAGACACTAAAATACACAAAACATACATTAAAATGTACTAAAATATACCAAAAACATACTATGATACACTAAAAATAAAATATGCCAACATACCCAAAAAAATACACTAAAATATATTTTAAAAATCTGCTAAAGTAGACACTAAAATACACAAAATATACATGAAAATGCACTAAAATATACCAAAAATATACCATTACACTAAAAATATTTATTTTTTTAAAAAATGTTGAAATGCACTAGAATACACAAAAATATACGACAAAAGAACTACACAAACTGTTAAAATACTGGAATGTTGAGGCGAATTAAGGCCTTCGTATACGCTCGTATCATTAGTGTATCGATGGAATGCATTGTTTCATAGACGTGTCCCTGAACGCCTCGTGCTACCTTACTGTCCCAATCGGACTGCTCCTGTAGCTCCGCCCACGCCAGCTCGGCCGCCCTCTGCTTGGCCTCCTTGACGTTCTTCCCCTCGGCCACCGGATAATCCTTATTATCGATCACTAACTTATAGAAGAATCTGTTTGGGCAGAGTTCACACGTTCACGTCTGTGGGCTTTTACGTATTTACTCCGGTGGGTTTTTACGGTTTCGTACTCACCGTGGATTGTGAGCCAAACCCAGTCTCTTCTCCAGGACGTAGTCGGCGGTGCGTTTGGTTTTCTGACAGTAGTGGTTAACGATTCCAATGTAATTAGTGTCTGTAAAACCTTCGTCTTCAGTCGTTGCAGTCAAACTCTGAGTCTTTTCACTGAAAAAAACACAAAAAAGTCAAGAAGTGGAGACAGGCACAACAAACCCCGCCCCTCAAACGTTTTAGCTCTAAATGGACACCTCCCTCTCAAAACATGACAATATGGGTTTGACCTTTCAAGGCCGCTCGAGGTCAAAGGTCATGATGCCATTTTGGAGCCTACATGTAGTTTCCCATCTGCAAGTTCCAACAAAAACTACCCGACCAATTTCTCTGAAACTTTCAGAAAAGGTGTGAGGTGGTCTAGAATAGATCCCATTAAATTTTGGTGAATGTAGGTCAAAGGTCAAAGTCAAGGTCACCAAAAATGTGTTTTTGCAATGATGAGAGATAGGGTAAATCAGGAATGTCCTTTTCCTTCCTGTAGACTCAGTTTTACACAGAGCTTCTTTTTGCTCTCACTGTTGATGTGCATTAACATCAGAACCTTGAAGGTCAAATTTGAGGAGTCTAGGTCAAAGGTCAAATTGAATTTTAGATATAACTTTTGAACTATTCATCTTAGAGACTTCCAACAGGCACCAAAATGCTCGTCTTTCAATTCTGCATCTTGTGTGTATAGATTTTGACCTATTGTTGACCCCAGAGGTCAGGGGTCACTGGGTCAATACGTAAAAAACTAAAAAGGATTCTAATGGAAAAATCAGTGGAGATAGAGACTTAGTTACTGTTACTGACAGATAAGAAACCAGGCATAGGCTTCAAAATGGCGTCAGGACCTTTAAATTTGAGTGACCTTAAAAGGTGAAAATCAAGGTCACATGATTTTAAATGGTCGTAACTCCAAAAACAGTGGTGATAAGAACTCAGTTACTATTGTTGACAGAGAGGAAACTACATGTAGGCTCCAAAATGGCATCATGACCTTTGACCTTGAGTGACCATGAAAGGTCAAACCCAATTCTCATGTTTTGAGAGGGAGATGTCCATCTAGAGCTAAAACGTTAGCGAGGGGCGGGGTTTGTTGTGTCTGGCACCACCTGTTTATTTAGTGTCTGCTTCACCTTTTCTACCTGTTTTTAAATCTGAGGTGAAAGTGTTCGTGCAGACACGAGGGATCGCATTAGTGAAAACATCTGAACATGTGAACTCACCAAACATCTGGAGACGTCTGACTGGTTTCATCCTTGTGCTGATTTGATCCGACACAGTCACTGCCGTCTCCATCTGTGCTCTAAAACAAGAATTATTATAAATACTAACGAATTAATTAATAACAGGATGTTTGAGGTGGACGTTCACAGCAGAACAACAGTTAAAACCAGTCGACAACACGACAAGAGATGTTCAAGGAAAAAATATGATCAGAAAAAAACCTGTCTTTGTTTCCTCACATCCACATAGAAGAATGATTTTATTCTGCAACTGTTAATACCTGTTTCTCTAAATAAGACATTTCTCCTGATTTTCCATCTGTATTCATGTCTTTTAAACCTTTTTTCCTCTAAATACGAGGTGTTTTTTCCATATAAACATCCTCTGCTGAGGCAGCGAGCCTCACCTCTGTGGTTTTATTTCCAAATATCTCCAGATACACCAGCTTGGCCGCCTCCTCCTTGGCTTCTTTCTTGGTTTTCCCGGTGGCTGATGGATATTCTTTATCTCCAACCACGAAGCTGCAGCATCTACGAGGACAGATTCATGAACCAAAGGTCAGAGCAGAGAGTGTTCGCTGTGAACGGGCCGATGTGACGGCGGTTCTTACGGCAGAGTGTTGACTGGACCCGTCTTCATCCACTCCACAGGGCGGATGGAAACTCGCCGCTTCTGACTGAACTCGTTGAGCCAGCACATGTAGTTGGCCTGGAGCACAGAGGACGGAGAATCGACCGAAGGTTCAGTCTGTGGAGATGAAAACAAGATGAAAAATCTGAAATGATGAAAAAGACCAAACAAGGCAAAAAATACAAAATAAGATAAAAAAGACAACACAAAATGAAAAAGACGAAAACAAAATGAAAAAGACGAAAACAAAATGAAAAAGACGAAAACAAAATGAAAAAGACGAAAGACAAAACAAAATTAAACAAGACGGAAAATACATAACATGAGATAAAAAATACAAAACAAGACAAAAAAAACCGAAACAAGATGAAAAAGATGCAAAACAAAATGGGGAAAAAATGCAATAAAATGAAAAAGATGCAACAAGATGAAACTTTAAACCAGTACGAGTCACAGTCCTGTCCACGTCAGACTAAATATTCTATCTAAAATGATCTTACAGGTTCCGTCGGTTCCTCTGATAAAACTTCCAGAGCGAGTTTGGCTGCGTTCTGTCGCGCTTCCTTCTTGTTCTTTCCGACACCGTCAGGATAAACTTTACCGTTGAGGATGGCTCTGAGGGAAAACCTGAGGAAACGGGATCAAAACGTAAGAAAAACAGACACGATGGAGGTGGAATTAAGACGACATGAGAGTCATTATCAACAAATACCACGATAAAGGTCTAATCTTCTTCTTCTTGTCCATCACTGCCAATAAGACTGTAAACCTCGTATGTTGACCTGGAGAAGGCTGTCGATACCCAGGAAAGGCCTTAGGTGGGCCTAGAGGGGTCCAGGTGTGGGCAGAACGTGTCCTCCAGGGCATGTCCAGTAAGGGCTTTGGGGTCGGAGGAGGTGTGCATCAGGGCTCTGTCCTCAGCCTGTTGTTTTTCATCTTCATGCTGGAGGCACTTGTCACATGAGTTTGGCTCTGGTGTGCCATGGGAGCTTCGCTGACGATGATCTTGCGATCTTGTGGTTTTCGCTGACTCACTGGAAGAATATGTCACTAAGCTGAAGGCGTGGAAGGAGAGCACAGAAAACAAAGATCTGAGAGTCAACATGAAGAAGACCAAGGCCGTGGACTTTGGCCTTGACCTTCTCCAGGACTCGGGCGCTTCCTCCTGCTCCACAAATAGTGCAGTAACATCTGAACCAGACTGGCTGTTTATCCAGACCATGTGTCCTAGATGTCCAGGCATGTCCAGTTGATGGGAGAGCAGTCACTCAGGTGAAGTGGATGGAACTCTGCTCCATGTTGAAGCCAGTTGTTGTTACCTTGGTGATAATCTGAGTGCAGGTGGAGGATGAGTTCACCTTCATTCCCAGATGGACTACTGCCTGAGGGAAGTTCAACAAACTCCTGCCAATCCTCACATCTAAGCGTGTTTGTCTCATGACCCGAGGAAAGTCTCATATGATTGATTTTAGATTAAAGTTGTGACGTCCAGCATTAAATTAAATTAAACAGAATAAATGATTATGAATAAACAGAAAAATATGTGACAAAGGACAAGAAGGAAACACTGTAAAAGACTTGAGCATGTGAAAGATGGAAAAAGATGAAAAAGAAAGAAAAGATGCAACAAAACAAAAAAAAATGCAACAAGGTGAAAAAGCCACATGAGACCAGGTGACTGATCTGCAGGTAAAACATCATAAAAACAGAAGACTGAACATGAGGAAATAGTTCAACTTCTACCTGTAGATTAACTCCAAAGCACACGGACGGATTCAACATGATCATAAATCCACAGGTCTGATATTAAAATAAATGTGAATGAATGAAAAGAAAAAAATAAACAGAATAAGAGTTAAACCAGCAGGATAATAAATATTCTATAAATATGGAATAAAAACCTAATGACATGAGGCTGAACTGGGTTCAGATCGTGTCACTTCTTCACACAGTAAAACCCTGTAGTAGTGAATAAAACCCACCAGAGACCAGATTCACTCACGTTTTAATGTGATCAGGCCCCACGGATCCGACGTCCTCAAAGCGCAGCGCCATGCGCTTCTTCTGCGCAAATTCATTTAATTTAGCCACATAATTCACCGTATCCATCATAAACGACTATAAACCACGACAACAAACATAAAAACAACACAACATGCAGGGACAGCAGATCTACCCGGCCTCATCTGGGTTCCACGTCCTGCCACCGCCTTCAGTTTCGATTCGTTTCTATTTCTTCTAAAACTACAAAACTTTATTTATAGCAAATGTCAAAATGTATTTAAATGAATCAATTAACTAGTCATTAAAACAAAAACATAAATATAATACAGTGCATAAATATGACACACAATGAGGAAATGTGAATACAAGAAAAAAAAACCAAACACTTGTTTTTATTACTTTATATCAAACAACTACAACTTCCGGGAAGTCGTCACACCCACAGCAACAGCTAATGCTCATGGGAAAGGTAGTTGCTTACAGCAGCTCCGTTCTTCAAGCTTTCGAGCGTAATTAAAGACGCAATATGTTTAATTAATATTGTAAATTTTGCAAAAAGTTTTTACAATAATTTCTATCGTCACATACAAAGGAATTCACCGGAAATAACACTGACTTTCACACAAAAATATTGTTGCAAAATAAAAGAATTTCTAAAATCTAATGAATTAGGTTTGTTTTATTTATCAAGTGTTTCACATACGTTTGGTAAACATTTGGAGTCATTGGGCGATATTATATGGAAGTGACTGAATAAAATATATGTATTTTAAAAAAGTGCTATATCAACAAAAAAATATAATTTAAATTAAAAGAAAAAAAAAAACAACTAAAAGAGATGAGTATTTTTGTGATGTAGTGATAATGCCCACTTTAATTACACGAGTATCTACATGTTTGATCATGTGTAAGTTGTTCATTTTATCTGAATTTTCCCAGTATTTCATCATGTGACTCTGAATCTGCTTTTTGGGGGTCATTTCCAAAGTTTTATGGTAGTTACTTGAATATGTTGATTGACAACCAGGTCCAACTTTTGTCAGAAGATCTTTTGTCAAGTGAAAAAGATCAAACAGGTTGATTTTTTTGTTGGTGACAGTTATTTCCAAAGCACAAAAGAATTAAATAACTTTTTTTTTTTTTAATTTTCTTCTATCACTGACCATGATAACATTTCATTGTATTTGATATGGATATGAATTTGAATATTTTCTATTGTTATCAGTTAAAAAATATCCAATAGAATGAGAAATATTACATCATAAGTCTAGTGAGAATATTGAAAACACATTTATATCATTTATAATAATTTAAAAACTATGCATGGACAAATCGTCACTTTTATTTATTCAATAAAACACTCAAAGAAAACGTGAAATACATAAGGAAATGGAAACATATGACTTCATGACTCAAACATTTCACAAAATAAAGAATAAAACATGTCCTAAATACACTTTTTTTTACAGAATTATTCAATTTTAATGAAAATATGTAAAAACTGTTGACCATAAATTGTGATGTTTTGATTCTTCTTCCTGTATCCGATATGTCAGATTCACATTCATTCATGATCTGCTGCCGTGTCTCCGGGACAGTTTGAGTTTAGGTCGTCTTCATCTATAAAATCAGGAAAATAAACGTCAGCATAAAAAAATAAAAGCAGATAAAACTTGGAGCGTTGTGTCTTTGCTCTCACCGTTGTACGTCGTACCGCACCATAAACAGTAGAAATGGACGCCTCTTAAATACGACGTCAGAATCTGAAGTTTGTCAAATGACTGAAACACAAACAGAAAAATCAAAGGCTCATGGGATGAAAATGTCTAATGAAAAAAATGAAGATATTAACAATAAAATGTGGTAAAATCAGTTTAGTTCAGGTCCCACATTGAGACCAAAAAAATAACAGAATAACCTATTAATAAAGACAAATACAAATGTTTCTCTTTGTTTTAGTGTAAAAAGTAAAATAAAATGAAAATGTTTACATCTACAAAATGTGTCAAACAAGCTGCTCAAGGGTCCAATTCAGCCTGTTGATGAATATGTAGATGAAAACATGTATATATTAAACATTTCATTGTTATTATTGTTTTTTTTAAGGATTTGATTTATTAGTACATCTCAAGGGTTTACTCTATCTGTTTTTGAGAGGTCACAACATTGAAGAAGGAGGAGGAAGAGAAGAGGAAAAAGGAGGAGGAGAAACAGAAGGCATCATGGTTTGACGTTGTCCCATCCTTCTTGTGTCAGTGTCTGTTTAAGGTCCTGTTCTATTTTCCATCCAGGGCGGAGGAAAAGCAGAAGGTGGACTTTGGACACAGTCTGGGTTTCACTGGAGGCTTTTACAACAGGTGTGACCCCAGACCCCTGGTTCCAGTCACATGGACCAGGTCTGAAGATCCTCTATGGATCCTGTGTTCGCAGGACGAACACAACTACAGCTAAACATGAACGAGGACGTCAACGGGATTATGGATATGAAGAAACGATGAACCACTGATGGAGTTACAGGAGACCAGCACAAAACTCTGAGCAGGTGAACAGGACCCTCACCCTCGTTAATGGAATGGTCTGAATATTATTAGACCATTCTACTGTTCTATTATATGATTATATCATTCTATTGTTGATGATGGAGGACTGGGTAGACTGTGCAGATGTTCTGAGTCTTAAGAGGACGATGCTGCTCTATACTAACCGTTAACTCCACCTCCTCTTCATCCTCCTCCTCGGGTCCTCCCTCCTCCTCCTCCTCCTCTTCGACACCTCCTTTAGGCCAGTACCAGTCTTCTCTGGGGGCTGTGATTCCCTGAAATGAAAACAAAATGTGCTGTTTCTTTACCGGCGTGCAGAACGACCCCGGGTTCATTTACAGATCTGTGACATCACAACCCTGATGAGGCGTTTGCCCTCTGACCTTCTGACTGTCCAGCTGTTCACACGACCGCTGACTCCTTCTCAGATCTGCTTCAATCTTCCGCTCTTCTCTCTCCGTCCTCACTCTGGATCTGGAGATGAAGGTCAGAGGTGGACATGCAGACGAGCATCAGCGTCTTCCCCCTTAAACACCCAGACCTACTTTTATGGCACTTCACAGATGGAATTATCTGTAGATTTAACTTCTAATAAGTGATTTATCATAATTTATTATAAAATCATCCTTTATATTTTGCATTTTTTCAGTGCAAATCACGTATTTCCTTATATGTAATTCACTGATCATGTAGATGTTCATTAAAGCTCAGAGTAAATTCAAAAGTTATTAAATAAAAATAGAGAAAACTTAAGAAAAACTGACTTTCTCAGTCAAATATATCATTAATTGAATATAAAACCAAACTTCTACAATCTTTTTTTTTCATTTTACTTATTTTATTTGTTTTGTTTATTTTGTTGCCTCTTTTATGTTTTTCTCTTTTGTGGTTTATTCAAGTTACTTATTTTGTTTTATTTATTATTCATTTTTGATCATTTTACTCATCACTTTGGCTGTTTTTGTTCATTTTGGTGTAGTTTTTCTTATCAGATTATCATTTTGTAAATGTTCTATTCATTTTTGTTCATTTTATGTATCAACATGTTGGATCACTGTGTTTTCAAAGACACAAATAAGGAAATCAGTTATGAAATCATTGACTACAGGTGTGTTTTTGTTTCTTAAAAATACTTCAACACCACAACTAACATAAATAAGAGAAATCCACTTTGACATTTATAAATGTGAAGTAATGAACATGTTATATTTTCATGTATTTTGTAACATTTTAACC
Organism: Ostorhinchus cyanosoma; assembly: GCA_029814465.1. Taxonomy (NCBI): domain Eukaryota; kingdom Metazoa; phylum Chordata; class Actinopteri; order Kurtiformes; family Apogonidae; genus Ostorhinchus; species Ostorhinchus cyanosoma. Next base: position 2,813,214 of record JAPTYQ010000008.1, read on the forward strand.
CCAGCCCACTCTTAAACACATCTGTCAACTCCACCTAAAATCCTCCAGAGTTTTGGTCTCATTCTGCTGCTTGGCTCGGACTTTCTGTCTGTAATTCTCCAGTTCCTCGTCAGCTTTTCTTTTCCTCATTTCTTCCATTCCGATGCCGCCTCTGTCTGGTTCAAATACATCCACAACCATCAGGTCAAACGCTCAGGCTGTTACTGAACAGACTTTTAAACTGGAAAAAATAAAACCTACCAGTCTTTATATTTAATGGAATTGGATCAACTCTTCCTGCCCCTGAAGAAAAAACAGACAATAAACAGTGAATCAAAAAAATAAAAGCCCTTTAAAGAATCAGATCCATAACAACAAAGCCCTTGCCTTGTTTCCCAAGGCCTTGACCTGCTTTGTAACCCATTTTCTGCAGGAGTGCGAAGCCCTTGTTCTCGTTGCTGATGGAGTTTTGTAAAGCAACTTCTCGACTTTCCTTCTCCTGCTCTTTGTAGCTCTTCTGTCGGTTCTTCATGTTCTTCTCCTTTTGCTGCTCCTCCTTCTTCATTGCCTCTTTGACCCGTCTCACCATACTGACACCGGGTTTCACATCTTGTCTGAGGAAAAAAAAACAAAAAAGACAAAATTAAGGTATTAATTGTGGCGGTCATGGGTCAGGAGGGAGAACGGGTTGTCCAATAACCGAAGAGCTGGCGGTTCGAATCTCGCTCTGTCCTAGTCAGTCAGTTGTGTCATTGGTCAAGACATAAAAATGCCAAAATATCTCACTGACATTCGTCTATTCTGTCCAAATCAGTTCAACAATAGCACATGCGAAGAAAACATATTAACTGTCTGTTGCCACAAATATTGTGTGTAAATAACACTTTATTCCTAATTCATGGATTTTCATGGAAAAATATAACTGTTTGAAATGCACTTCTTTCATTGTAAAGACAAAAGACAAGACTGAGATCTGCCTTAAACTTTGACAGCTTACAGTAAAACCTTTCTTTAAACAGGGCGACATCATTTCATACCAAATAGTCAGTCCTGCTTATAAGAAAGGCATATGTCATGCTCTCTGTGTTTCTCAGGAGGAGAAATGGTCTAATTAACTTAACCTGAAAAGCTTTCACATTCACAAACTTCAATCACACAGCAATGAGCTACAGAAGCAGCACCTGGATGATTTTAATTCAAACACTCCTCATCAAAAATACTCACATTTTACTGAGAAAAGCATCGGACATATAGTCCTCTTCCTCATCAGACATTCTGACCTCGCAAAGAAAAACACAAGTACGAAAGAGAAGAAAAGAGTTCAGTTAAAAGTCCGATTCTGCTACTGTTTTGCTAGCGGATGTTTGGTACGGTCAACTAAATATTCCGAGTAGATACACACATCAAACACTTTCAGACCGCTAATGGTACAACTGTCAGAATTATAGCATGAATCGAATCTGTTTAGTAAATCTATATAATTATAGATGAATGGACTAATATTCTTATTATTGTGGGATATATAAATGAATATATTTTACAGTTGTTACTCGATGTTAATTTACACGTTTCACATCGGACAAGTGTCCTGCGACACCGCTGCTACTCGTCGTCATTCATCCTCGGCACCGATACACAGGTAGGATCCACAAATTCACCCATAAAACACCCAATGTTGACGTGTGCGCTTTGTTTATGTGTTTCAGAACAGCTAAATTTTCTGAAATGTTTCCACAGATTGTGTATGTTCAGTTTGGAGAGGTTGTTGTGCCGGAGTTTAGCTAGCTTAAACAGGAACTAGCTAGGATGCTAAACTGCAGCTGGAGACAGGCAGCTGTCAACACACAACGGACACGAAATACGGCTGATCAACTTTAATATTTGAGTTTTCAGGTATTCATATGACAAGTAGACACCAATTGAAATGTTTCTATAGAGGTGACAGACGCTGGAAGTGGCTCCTGTTTGTACAAAACATCTGATTTTACCAATACTACGGTTTAATAAACGTCCGCAGATCAGACAAATAAGAAGCTAATTTGTGTTGATCTGTGCAAGAAAGAAGGGATTTCTACAGAAAAGACAAACTAATTCAGGATTACTACTCAGTGTTTGGGGGTCCTCCGTTATAAGAAATGACTATAATCTGGAACTTCCACCTAAAATCCTCCAGTGATTCATTCAAATAAAGGATTCTGCTGCAAAATAGTAACACATTATGTATCTAATATTAAACTGAATATTAAAGATGACATTTAGAACTTTTACATAAGAACAGAAGGATGGTTTCTATCATTCAGAGAAGATGTAAAGGCCTGTTTTTATTGACTAACATACAAAACAATTCAGAAATACTTCACAACCTGAAAAATATCAACATTTTACAGAGACTTTTGACTTAATCTCAACAGTTTTGGTCATTTTTGTTTTTTTAAAACCTCAGTGTTTAAATATATTTGTAATATTCCTTTTTTAATGAATGTACTTATTGTTTAATATGCAGATCATGTGTGTAGTTTTCAATAATTTTCATTCTGTCGATTGGACTGAAAAGAGCATTTATCAAACACTAACTGTGTTTAGACATATTCTAATATTTCACTGTTAATCCAAATATGATGAGACTGAATCTGAGAAGAAGCTGCAACATGAATATTTACATATGTTTAGACTCTTGACTGAAAAAACTAAGAATGAACCTTAATAAATGTAATTCAGGAGCATTTTTGATGCTTTCTGAGGTATTATTTTGTCTTATTGCAGTATTTCCGTTTATGAGTCCTTGGTTGATCTTAGTAATTTGTTTAATTTACTTCTAATGGTCCATATTTTGATGGTTTATAACATGTAAATGGTTCCAGATATCAGTCTAGTTCCTTGGACTTGGATTGAATTTGTTGAGTTCTCCTCCAGTGAAAGTCCCACCCACTTCTATTGGAGACTGATCTGGATCCAGACCGCAGGACTGGAACATAGAGACAGAAGCTGACACCCTCACAAATTGAACTGGTATTGATTGACATAGAACAGGAAACTGACATACAGGGACACTGGAACTATTATTTATTTCTTGTTGTAACCGTCAGGTCACTCAGAAAACAGATGTTGAATAAAAGGTGCTGTAATGTCATAAATGTGATATTTCAGTGGAGATCTGATCGGAGGTGGAGGCCATGGAGCTGGCTCACAGTCTGCTGCTCAACGAAGATGCCTTGGCCCAGATCACAGAAGCAAAGCGGCCCGTCTTCATCTTCGAGTGGCTTCGCTTCCTGGATAAAGTCCTGGTGGCAGCGAATAAGGTCCGAGTCAATCTGTCTCTATGTGCTGAGTAGACAGGCGTTATAATTCTGAACAGTGTATTTATACACAGCAGTACTTCTATACACTTATTTATACACAACAGTATTTTTGCACTTACTCATTTATTTCTTTTACTTATATTGATAATATTCGTCTAGTACATATTGTATAATTTGCTGTTCTGTTTAATGGAGTCTTTTAATATGTGTGTGTGTATATATATATATATATATTAGAGCTTTTACATATACGTATATACATAGTTTTGTTGCATAGATAATTTCTTTCCTGGTACTTTTTATTTTACTTGAACGGAGTGACTGTAACACACAGTATTTTCCCCCTGGGATTAATAAAGGATTGTGATTGTGAATGTGATTGGACATTGGACATTTGACGGACAGGTGGATGTGAAGGAGAAGCAGAAGAAGCTGGTGGAGCAGCTGACAGGACTGATCAGCAGCGCTCCTGGACCTCCAACCAGAAAACTACTGGCCAAAAATTTAGCCACGCTTTACAGCATCGGAGACACGTTCACCGTCTTCCAGACTCTGGATAAATGTAACGACATCATCAAAAGCAAAGATGACACTCCTGCATATTTACCCACAAAACTGTAAGTACTCATTTAACCGTTAAAGACCCAAACCTAAACCATCTACTGATCGAACTGTTTTTGCCTGTTGATCCACTAAACCTATCAATACATGTGGAAAATACAGTTGTTCCTCTTTTCATGGTCATCAGATTTGATTCACCATTGAAACCCATGGATTTGGATCAATGACAGTCGACAAAATGAACAAAAAAAACCTACAAAATGATAATGTGTGCAAAAAATTTTTACTAAAAACAAGCCATAAATAATGAATAAAATGAACAAAAATGAATAATAAATCGACAAAATAATAAGTAACATGAACAGAAAAAGCCAAAAACTGAAATATTTTGAAGAAAAAAAGAAAAAAGGGGAACAAAATGAAAAAAAAAGAAGTAATGTCAGAAGTTTGGACCTTGTATGTGCAAATGTGAGATAACTAGTAATAAAATGTAACAAATTAAGCAGGAATTCAAACAGGTTGAAGAAATCCACTTGATTTTTGCCTAAATGAATCTAAAGATAGCTTTGCAGCACCTGGAGGGTTCATTTCAAAGTTTTTGAACTGTTTGGGTTGAAATACACAAATAAATGAACCAAAGACTAATACAAGTGGGTTTAAATAAAGATGAGCCTTTTAATGCACCTTTCAGGCATTTAATGCTCGTCCACCTCCAACTGCATTAAGCCTCATGTTAATCTGCAGCGAGGCCTCATGTTTAAAAGGGGATTAAGTACATGAGTAGATATTATGTCGTGTTTCTTGGCTTAATGGAGGGTTTCATTTCTTCATTTGAACTAATACACATCTGTCTATATAGAATCTACAGATGCACAATCTGATGAAATAATAATCATTGATTTAGTGGTGGTACTTCTGTTCATTTTATTCATTATTTAATCTATATAAACCCAGTGTGTCCATCCACTGCCATTGATTCAACTCCATGGGTTTTACTGGCGAATCAATGTTGTAGAAGATGACGGTGTTTCCATGGTAACTACAGAGCCTCTGAACGTCCAAATGAGTCATATCTGAAGTCCACGAAAAGATGAAAAACTGTATTTTACACCAGTTATTTACATGTATTGATAGAATTAATGGATAAACAGGTATTAAATGGTTTAGATCAGTAAATGGTTCTGGTTAAAGGTGGATGTTTGGGTCTTTAAGGGTTAAACTGACTCGAAAACATTTGCTAATTGAGCTGTGATAATATGAGTCAGAGGCAGGATGTGTTTAATGTCCTGGTTTTCCTTCAGTGCTGCTGTGGCCTGTGTTGGAGCTTTTTATGAGAAGATGGGTCGGATGCTGGGGAGCTCCTTTCCAGACACCATTAATAATCTTCTGAAGGCGTTAAAGAGCGCAGAGGTACGACTTTATAGGAACCAAAGTGTCATCGTGAACAGCAGAACCTGGCAGTCCGAGTGCACCGTAGAACCAGGAAGTGACTTAATGGGCCAAGACCCTCCAGTATTTTAGACTCACGGGTGGTTTTTCGGGAGGTTTTTGGGTTGTTTTTTCATGTTTTAATGTTTTTCTAAAAATTGCTTTTGGGTTGTTTTGTTGGTTGTTTTTGGGGATTAATCATCAATTCGTTTCAATCACAGTCATAAAACCAGTTGAACTCGTACTGTGAGGCTCTACTGTATAATGGAATATGGGATGGTTTCCTCCTGTTTTCACATTGACTCTGTTGTTGTTCTAGTCTCAGGGCAGAGGGGAGATCCTCCTCAGTCTGCAGAAGGTTCTCAGTGGACTCGGCGGCGCTGCAGCTTCATGTCACAGGGATATCTACAAGAACGCCCGCTCGCTGCTCACCGATAGGTCCATGGCTGTACGCTGCGCCGTAGCCAAGGTTAGCATTTACACCATGAGGTCAAGATATGGGAATAATCCCCCATCTTCATGAAAGATCTCATTCTCTAAACCTGGAAAAGTCATGGTTGAATATCTTGGAAAAGTTTTGAGGTTTAGTTTGTTGTTAATGAAATTCTCAAAACAGTAGAAGAACTCTGTCACATTTAGAAACACATACTGACACCGAAAAGTAAAAAAAAAAAAGAAAAAGACCAGTCATTTCATTCCATCCAAGTCATTCAGTCAGTTCTTCACCTGTAGATTCACCAAACATCGATTCCTAGTTTTTATGATGTTAAAATATTTGTTTGAAATCCAGGTCATTTTAGTTCAGGTTCCATATTCAGCCCAGTTTGATCTCAAGTGGATCAGGCCCATAAAATAACAGAATAAACTATAAGTAATACACGTTTTTCTCAGTTTTTTTTTTTTGGGAGGAAAAAACAAAGTGCAGTTTAGCATTATTTGACCTCAGTTTATCATTTCCACATGTGAATTATAACATACAGATCACAGTGAAATATACACAAAACCTTTAATAGCAGGCAGAATATTGGTACAATTACATTGATTTACGTGAACACATTTCAGGTTATTCAAATTTGTTCAGGTTATTCACATTTTTTTTGTGAAAGGATAGTTTGTAAACGTGAACTTTTTCATCATGTGATTTGACTTTTTTCACACAAAAGCAACAAAAAGAGAAAAACTTGGGGTGGATTTGTACTGTTCTGATCCACTTTAGATCATACTGGTCTGAATGTGGAACCGGAACTAAAATGATTTGAACATCATTAATTGTTAATATGTTTGGTGTAATTTTTGCACTTTTTCATATTCATCCCATGAGTCAGATTGGACCCTGTGGTGGGCTGGTTTAGGCCCACGGACCGTATGTTTGAAGGGCCTGGGTTAATGTTTTCATCTAAAGTGTTGTACCACCTGCCATCATGTCGTCTCTGTCGTGTCAGTGCTTGTTGGAGCTCCAGAACGAGGCGGTGTTCATGTGGACCACAGAGCTGGAGAACATGGCCACGTTGTGTTTTAAAGCCCTGGAAGGATCCAACTATGGCGTCCGAGTCGCCGTGGCTAAACTGTTAGGAACGGTCATGGCCACTGCACTGATGCCCAAACAGGCAGCAGGTAAGGATTCTTCATTTAGGTAAAACTGTAAAGAAAACATGTACTGAAGCGATAAAGAAGAAGAAAAACCCAGTTCAGATGTGGGAATCCTGTTTCACATCCTCACCTGGACATTAAGCCCCTCCCCAGCCTCTGAAAGTGGGTGGAGTCAGACACAACGCAGCAGTGGAGTTACGCTTTAGCCCTCCAGTATCAGAGATCCGTTCTAATCAGTGAAAGCGCATAATCTGCTCAGTGGCCTAATAATGTCACAATTTTTTCATAACTTTAAAAAGTGTTTTTCATCAACTTGAGCCATAAACAAAAATACTAAATACTTAATAACTGTTATAGTTTATAACACTTTAAATGCCATGTTTGTAATGGAAACAAATAATATTTTTTGATGCAAAAAACACAGAAAACTTCTTTTCTCCCTATGTTCTACATATAAATTGTACAAGTTATTTATTTATTTATTTTTCATCCTGTCATATGTCAGTGATAAACAGTAACAATGGTTCATTATTATTTTTGGTTCTAGGAGAAATGTTAAACGCTAAATGTGTCAGTGTGCATTTTGTACTCACTTGGTAGAAGGGTGTTAGTGTAGTAATATAACATCGTTTAAAATAGGATGATTTTAGTGGATGGATCAGAATTTAAACAATCACGTAAAAATGAACATTTGAATCCTGACCTAAAACAAATTTTGAAAAATAATCGGACCTTTAAAAATATGAAGTGTAAAGTGTGCATGATATGCTCACCTGGATACATGTAAACAGACTCATGTTTTTACAAATGTCCCAAAACTAAAACAATCACTTTCTTTTGTCTTTGGATGTTTGAAACAACACATTCCTGGAGGTCAAGGACAAACATATGCAAAGTGCATAATATTCTCCTGAATCATCTGTAGTGGACAAGAGTTTGACAGCTTTACTTTAAAAGAAACAAATCCACCGCAAAGGACATTCCATAAATAATGTGTCTGAGAAAACTGTTGCATCATGTTGTTTCTAATCAAGGTGATTCATTAATGTCAAAACACCATAACTTTTACTTCCTGGGTCTTAAGAGGATGTGCTCACCTGAATGCCACAGGTTTAAGGTGGAATGACTCCTGCTGATGTTTGTTTTGCTAGTGATGCGTCAGAACGTGAAGCGCGCCACTCTGGAGGAGGTTCTGGAGCTCATGGCCACCGGCTTCCTGCGAGGAGGATCTGGTTTCCTAAAGAGCGGCGGTGAGATGCTAAAGGGCGGAGCCTCTGTCAGCCGGGAGGTGCGGGTGGGCGTGACCCAGGTGAGCTAAATTCACACACACAACGGCGCCGTGGTGGTCCGCTTCGGCGTCCGGTTCACGAGCTTTCATCCTCGTCCTCAGGCCTACGTGGTGTTCGTGACGACGCTCGGCGGCCAGTGGCTGGAGCGTAACTTCGCCACCTTCCTGTCCCACGTGTTGGACCTGGTGTCCCACCCGCGGGCCACGCAGACCCACGTGGAGGCCGTGTACTCCCGCCGCTGCGTGTCCTTCATGCTTCGCGCCACGCTGGGCGGTTTACTTGGAGAAAAGGCGCAAATCGCCGCCGGCAAAGAAATCTGCCAAGCCATCAGCAAGCAGATGAGGGCTGTGGGTAAGGAGGATGGGGGGGAAATGTCACGGTTCAGAGCGTTACAGAGTAAGTACTCATCATCCCATCCAGTCATTCCCCACTCCTCCTCAGTCTGTGCATGGTTTGGGCTGGTTTCCTCTTCTGTGTGTGGACGTGGCTTTCCCTCTTTCATCTTTTACTGCATCTGCATTTCCTGTCTTCATCACAAACAGCATCTTAACCATAAAGACCCAGAACTACTTTAGTACCAGTTCCCAAATGAGGTATTTTCTTTGCCCTCTCTTTGATTCATCACCATTTATTAGAATATTGTCCTCTGTATTTTGCACTATTTCAGTGTAAATTAAGTATTTTCCTTTAATTTTATTTAATCTAATTCACTGATCATGTGGGTGTTCTTAAAAGTTCCGATTAAAGTACATTTTTGTTTTGTTTTTTAACAAAAACAGAGAAAACTGAAGAAAAAGTGGCTTTTTCTTTTTTTTTCTTTTGTCTATAACTGAACATAAACCAATTGTTTCCATCCACTGTCACTGATCCAACTCCATGGGTTTTACAACCTTATTTTGTTCACTTTTATTCATTTAATGTTATTTTATTTGTTTTTGTTCATTTTGTTGCCTATTTCATGATTTTTCTTAATTTGGTTCAGTTTGTGGCTTATTTTTGTTCATTATATTCATCACTTTGGCTTTTTTCTTCATTTTGTTGCTGCTCTTTTTAAACTTCATTTTAGTCAGTTTTTGGCTTTTTTCCTTATGTTATTATTTTACCCTTTTTTTTTTTTTTTTTTTAAATTAGTTATTCAATATATATAAACCAAATGTGTCCATCCACTGTCATTTAATGTTGTAGAAGATGACGGTGTTTCCACAGTACCTATGGAGTCTCTGGTGGTTGTTTGGGTCTTTATGGGCTAATGTCACTAACATCACTTGTTGTCAACTCAGCACTGAACTTATCCATTTTCCACAGCATTAGGGCTCTTTGTTTGTACAGTTCCTTCTGTTATGGCATTAAAAACATATATGTTTGGCTGCACATTTAATCCAAATACAGGATGTCCACAAAGTTGCTTTACAATTTAAACAAGTGGTCCCAGGCACAACAAACCCCGCCCCTCGCATGTATTGTAGCTTAGTTTGGCATCAATCCAGATGATGTCATCATGTGTATGCATGTGCTGATGTCATCATATGAACTGCCTCTATATACAGTCACAGAAAAAATATTAGACCATCAAAAGTCATCAAAAACAATGGTTATGCAATCCAGTCCTAACTCCTGTGTGGATCATGT
>JAPTYQ010000008.1:2828070-2840566 GCA_029814465.1 Ostorhinchus cyanosoma
ATATAAAACTTGGACATGACACTCTTACAATAATTTTTATTTCAGATTTACACATAAGGTATGAAAAATATCAACAACATCCTGTACAATGAAATTCAATTTCACATTTTGAATTAAAGAATCTGTTTAATCTGAGCCTTAAAGGGACTGAAAAGGTCTGAATCTTTGAGAAGAATGAAATAAGAATCATTTCCACTTCGTGTCTCTTTTCTGTCTTGTAGGACTCCTTGAGACAGTGACGTCAGTGCTGCTCCATCCCAGCATGGCGGCTCGTCTGGCGGCGGCATGGTGTCTCCGTTGCGTTGCCGTGGCGTTGCCCTATCAGCTGACCCCGCTGCTTGACCGCTGCGCCGAGCGAATCAACAACCTGAAGAGCTCGCCAGAGGCTGTGAGCGGCTACAGCTTCGCCATGGCGGCTCTGCTCGGGGGTGTCCACCAGTGTCCCCTCGGTATCCCCCACTCCAAAGGAAAGGTCTGAGTCTCACAATAAAACCACAGCATGTGAACATAGATAAGATGTCGCATATATACACCTAAATATATGTATTACAACATGATTAGAACAAGCAGTTTGTACAATATGTACTAGATAAATGTTATCAATAACTCTGGTTACATTCACACCAATACTCTGATCAGTATCTGATCTGTGGAGTTATCAGATTATTGTAGTGATCATAAGTCTGTGTTTCATTTTATTGAGAATGGGATCCCTCAGGGCACCATCCCATCATTTATGTCTACATTAATGAATTTTCAGACGTAGGTCACAGATATACACTGATGACACTGACCCTGCTTATATCTACACCGAAACTCGGATCAGTAATACAACCAAATACACTTAGCACAAGAGGGGTGTAGTCTGGCCTGGAGGGGTATATTCTGAGCTAGAGAGGTATATTCTGGTTTAGGACAGATTATCCCCGGGGTAAACTGTACTTAGGTTTAATTTGGCCTGATACTCCAGAATCGCTGCATTCTTCCCAGTTTCCATCCATAAACGTAGACGCCCGTTTCCCTCCCAGTTAAGTGTCTCTGTGGCGTCTGTTTCAGCTGGTGGTGAGCATCGCTGAGGACCTTCTGCGAACGGCGGCTCAGAACAGTCGGCTGTCTCTGCAGCGGACCCAGGCCGGGTGGCTCCTGCTGGGGGCGCTCATGACCCTTGGTGAGTTCCACACATGTCCCTGAACTTTAGTGTCCCGTCATCCTACTCTTACCCTGGTCCGGTCTCTGTATTTGTGTCCAGGTCCATCCCTCGTTCGCTACCATCTGCCCAAGATGCTGCTGCTGTGGAGGAATGTCTTCCCTCGTTCCCAGAAAGAACTGGAGGCAGAAAAGGCCAGAGGAGACTCGTTCACCTGGCAGGTGACGCTGGAAGGACGAGCTGGAGCGCTATGTGGTAACGAAACACACTGAGCCGTTAATATCCACTCCTGAACGCCTATCACTGTCTATTTTCTGGAGTTATCAAATCTTTCGTAACAGTGTAAACCAGCGGTTTCAACCTTGGGGTCGGGACCCCACGTGGGGTAACCTGGAATTCAAATGGGGTCATTTGAAATTTCTAATAATTGATTAAAAAATATATCCTGACCAAGGAAAATCAAATTCTCCCATTGTGCAATAATCTACACCTGGCTTTTCTGCCTCCATCCATAATAATTTACATTATATAGACTAAATGCCCTCTAAAATTAATGTTTATTTACAACGAAGTATAGCAAACTATTACATGATCAAAACCAAATTAATTTTAGTAAAAAAAAAAGTCCTTGTTTTGAATGTCTGGGGTTGCCAGAAATGTGTAATGTTAAAACGGGGTCAGAGTTTGGGAACCACTGGTGTAAACGGTTGAATCTGACATACTTTATCAGAAAACAACATGATAGAGAGATAGATGGTGAGACATTTATGTTTTTGCACCACAACTGAAACTATCAACTTTAAAATATATATAATAAAACAGCTAAATATATAAAGAAACAATAGGAACAGAAGGTTGAGATGATTTGTATGAAAAACACTGTAACAATAGACAGTTTTATAGAACCATGGGTGTTAAACGTTTTGATGATCAGCAAAGATTATAAAATAAAAACAGGCATAAAACCTAAATAGGAATGTGAAACACTGGTGGATGCATGAAAATCATAAATCGTCATTTTTGATTGGTGGCTCATGTCCGTTCATCCTCGAGTTTTCACTGGTTCAGGTCTAGAACTTTGCAGTGGTCTCTTAACCTTTATACCTGCAACAAAAACAAAGGTGTTTTTTTCCTTCATTTCGTAGCCATGCGCAGTTTCGTGGCCCACTGTCCTGAGCTGCTGACGGAGGATGTGATTCGCCGACTGATGACTCCCATCGAATGTGCCATGACCATGATGTCTCAGTGAGTCTGATGCATGGAGTATACGGAATAATGGTATATTTGAGTTCACAAAGCACTTGTGGGGAGATTTAGGCTCCGTTCATACAGCAGTTCAGTACAATTTAGATTTTTTTAATGAAATCCCATTTTTTTTGTTTCTGTTCATGTTACACATTACATGTGACTTCTATCAGTTTTGAGTTTGAACTGAATGCGACCCTGAAGTGACCCACATGTGCAAAAGAAGTCCTGATGTAATGCGTGACCATGCAGGCACATACTGTATGTTTTTCCTGCTGATCCTCCTCCTGGGACCCAGAATTGTGATGTTTGTTGCAATTCAGTGACTTAAAGGTCGGATAAATGTGATCTGGTATTTGGACTGAAGTCGCATAGCAGAATAACAGATAAGTATCGGATGTAGGACCACATATGAAAGTGGCCTGGATCGGATTTGAAAAAATGGGATTTGTGCCGTTCAAACTGTCTTTAACAGATCAGACACGGGTCACATATGGGCAAAAAAATCAGATTAGGACCACATTTGCCTGCAATCTGAACGTAGCTTTACTTCTTATTTATATTCACTGTTAAACTGGAAACATGGAAGTTCTAATCTCCACATCCTAGCACAGCTTGTTATTTTTTGTTATTTCAAGACATTTTTAGCCTTTTTAGTTGTAGCCCCTCATTTCACTGAGAAAAACATCCATGATCTGCTTATTTTACAGACAGTGGATCTATTTCTACCCACACGCAGATTAAAAACAGTGGAAAAAAAGCCAAAAACCCAGTGAAACTTCACACAAACACACTAGGAGAACACTCCAAAATAGCACTATCACTATACAATTATTTATAAGAATTCACTGCTAAAAGTAATACAAATCTTCCATCTCTCTCTCACTGACTGCACTCTGCTGCTCTATGCTCTGCCCACTTCCACCCCTCAGCCAATGCAGACCTCTACCCTAATGTGTTATATAACAAACAAAAGCTCCCATTCTCAGCTTTCAGATGACACTTGGATTTTGTAAATAGTGTAAATGGTTCAGGAGTTACGGTAATTTGAATGACGGCTTCTGTAAAATTCTGGTGCTGGGGACATAATGATCTTAAAAGGGATAAATAAAGGTTACATAAAAAAATAAAAATGTTGCAACTCTATTTTATCGTCTTTATCTTTGTGTTTCTCTGCCAGCGTCCCTGCCATCATCAAAGTCCACGGTGCTCATTTGAAGGCGAGCGCTGCGATGGTCAGACTCCGATTGTACGACATCCTGGCTCTGTTGCCTCCTAAGACGTATGAAGGTAAAGGTTCCTTTCTCTGTTCCCTTTGTCCGACTGAAGTTGAGTGTGTTTTACAGCCTGTGATTTTTGGGTACAGGCAGCTTCAACGCCCTCCTCCGGGAGCTGGTGGCCGAGTTCACGCTGACCGACAACTCCGCCAACACCACCACGTCTCTGCTGCGATCGCTCTGTCACTATGACGACAGCGTCCTCATGGGCTCCTGGCTGCAGGAGACCGACCACAAATCTATAGAGGATCAGGTCGGTCTTTCTGTGTGGACGTTTTTGTGTCCATGTTGGAAGTGTGGAGTCTTACGCTGCACCTTGCACAGGTGGAGTGCCTCAAGGCTCCATACTTGACCCTCTTCTCTTCTCCTTTACTTACTTTCCTTAGGATAAATTTTGCATAAACATGGCATTGCATTCCACCTTTATGCCAACGATAGTCCAATGTATGTACCATTAAAACGGGAAAATGTGAATTTGGCGAAACAGCTACTACAGTACATTGCAGAAATTAAGGCATGCATGTCACTGAATTTCTTACACCTGAATGATAATAAGACTGAGGTCATGTGCCTGGTGGTACCTCCAAAGTCCATGTTGATCTGGGTCCTTTACATCAGTATTTGACACAGTAGCATCAAACCTGAGTGTTAACCCTTAAACATTCACTTATAGAAATACTGTGAAATTCAAAATGTCAATTGCAGTGTGTTAATGGAGGACATAACAAAAAAATGTATTGTCATGTAGAAAATCATTTTCAATGAAGTTACCATATTTGGCTCCAAAAAAAATCAAAGAAGTGTATGTAAACAGACAAGAAAATCACACGTAAGGTAAAAGGAACATGTATTTAATAACATGAGAACAGGACTTTCCTACCATCAGACCAACATGTGTGCTGATCCAGACCCCTGTCCACGTCCACATGACCCCTTTGAACATCAGTACTTACATTAGTACCATTACTTCATGGCACCGAACAAAGGAGGTACAGTCACTGTTCATGCAGAGGTGGACCTTATAGACCCTGGAGACCACATTGGACCTGAGACTAGTTATAAAACGTAACAAATTAAGCAGGAATTAAAACAGGTTGTAGAAATCCACTGGATTTTTGCTGGAATGAATATAAAGAGAGGGTTAAAATTCAAACTGTATGAACTATTAAAATCCAAATACACAAATAAATGAACCACAGACTGATAAAAGTGGGTTTAGATAAATATGACCCTTTAAGTGCTTCATAAATAAGGTTGAGCTTCTACTCACAATAAAGCGGAACCTGACGGAGCACACGTTAGAGCTGGTGTTGACACTGTTTTATGTGCTTCCACGTCCACAGCTTCAGCCCAACAGTGCGTCAGGCAGCGGCGCCCTGGAGCACGACCCCTCCTCCATCTACCTACGAGTCCCCGTCGGTGAGGCCATCCCAGGGCCTCTTCCTCTGGGGGTGTCGGTCATCGACGCTTCGGTGGCTCTGTTTGGTGTCGTTTTCCCTCACGTGTCATTTAAACACCGGTAAATGAGCAGATTATAACCCCTTTATGCATTACGTATGAGAACCTTTGTCAAGATTTTTTGCCTGACTGTTTTTATTCTCTTTATGCCTGAAAAAAAACAATGCAACTGAAATTTATTATCATTATTATTATTATTATAAAAAAATTCAATTACATTACATTTTTATTGAATCTTTCAACATTTAAATAGAACTAACCCAAGTACATACCCACCCCCTGGACACCTGCCATAGATAATAGAAAATAAATGAACTGATTAGTATTAAAAATCGTAATTTAATGGTTTAACATCGGTTTGGTAAAAATAAATGCATAAAATAGAAAAGAATAGAATAGAATATCTTTATTGTCATTGTAACAAGTACAATGGAATTAAAAATGTCATCCAATCTGTACATCATGCGTAAAAATAGGAATAAAAGCATGAAAGAACAGGGTCATTTCTAATCATTCACAAGACTCTCAAAGTGTGTCGCGAATGGTTTCCATATTTGACATTTTGATATGAACCTCTTTTTCATGGAGTTCCAAAAACGTCCACTCAGCTGGACACCATGCATTTGAAGCAAAAAAGTATATATTTAACAAACCAATATCAGAAAATGCTAAAAATTATGAAATAAAAATATTTTAATACTGATAATCTGATGTTTTCTTAGATTTTAACATATTCTGATACTAGTTGTTACTCACTTTATGAGATAATATGCAAAAAAAACCCTTTTTGTTAAACAACTCCCCCCGTTAATTCCCCTCTAATACCAATTATCCATTGATTTCCACTAAAATCTTTTAGTTCAGATCAGATTTATCCAGAACAGTGAAGTTACAGTAATGGTATGAGTTACAGTGTAAATACAGACACTGATACATGGAGTTAAATTTAGTCGACATGGGATTAATTTTAAAGTTCTTCCGACATAAAATAAATCTGTGATTCTTTCTAATGATATTAATCCTTAGATGTTACTTGATGCTTCCATATTTTTTCTACCTTCAGAGGTGTCCTGATATAGAAAGATTTACAACATATTCTGGGATCCTCTGCTTGTCTGACTTCCTGTCGGCCATCTTGGTTATGAGAAAAAAAAGCACTTTCCCTGAGTGTCCACTAGGTGTCAGTGTATGGTGTGATCTACCAGAGTCCACTGTGTTGGCTGATAAGAACTAAAACAACCAAACCCATGAATATACAAGAGAACAGCTGGAGAACAGATGAACACTGGACTGAAAGGGTTAATTATGTATAATTATGTTCCCGGCTGCTCTGCAACACTGTTTGTGTCAGTATTTGCTCAGTGAAAGGAGTTCAATGATCCTAAGTGTGACTGTTGGCACCCAGGCTACAGATGCTGGACCATTTTGCTGAATGTATAAAGCAGGCGAAGGGCGTCCGACAGCAGGCAGTTCAGCTCAACATCTTCACTGCAGTTCTCAGCGCTCTGAAGGTAAGAACACCTCAATCACATCCTTATGATCATGGAACAAATCAGAGAAACAGGAAGTTCTCTGATATATTTCATATGTTACTGTTGAATGTTTCTGCCTGTCCTTATGTACTTTGCTTTTTGTATTTTTCTGTTGTAAACTATGCAGTTTCCCCACAATGGCATTAATAGTATCTTATTTTTTCTTGGTCTTAACTTATCTCAGTCTTTCCTTGCCTTATCTTACCTTACCTTAGTCTTACTCCCTTGTTCTTAATCTCAAAGGGATATTTTCTGGTTAAATAAAATAGAAATTAGCCTGACCTTACCTTAGTATTACCTTACCTTAGTCTTAACTTACCTTAGTTTTGCCTTTGTCTTACTTGACCTTATTTTACTTTTATATTATTCTTACCTTACCTTATCTTACTTTACTTTTACCTTACCTTAGTCATATCCTAGTCTTACCTTAGGCTTACCTTACTTTTAGTCTTACCTTACTCTTACCTTAGCCTTACATTATTCTCATAGCCCTAAGCCCGTTGCCCCCGGTACCTGAGGCAGCCACAGTTCGATCTGTGTTACCATGGTAACGCTACTCGACTCTTGTAGTAATATCCATATTCTGTACATCCACGTGACTTAAAACGTCAGTTAAAAACTCAACAAAAGTAACCGTCAGAAAACAGAACACAATCCAAAGAAAAATCCCTTAAATGGTCAAATGTGTAAACCAGTCCAACAGTCTTAGACCAGCGTACATCAGGAATAATTTAATAAAACAACAGAACAATGAGACAAACTCTGCAGCGCTAAGCTAACAGCGCTAAGCTAACACTAAGCAGATCCAACAGTACAAGGATTATTCCGACCAATAAAACTCAGTGAACGAGACAAAGGAGAGCAAAAATAAAGGTCAAATTTATGAAGACATGATGACAAATGTTGTCTTATCTTATGTTCTCTTATCTTTACTGTTTTCTGTTCATAACTTGGTTTCATATGAATGAAGCAGCTAATGTTGATGCTAATCTGTTGGTTCATGTTACATTGAAATGATTCAGACTGAAACTAACGGACCAGAGTTGAACAGGTTTTAATACGACACTGACAAACTGCCTCTGCCTTGGTGTGTGATCGAAGGGCTTGGCAGAGAATAAGAGTACGCTGGGACCGGAGGAGGTGCGTAAGTCGGCTCTGGCCCTGGTGATGGGGGCTCTGGACAACCCCAACCCCATCCTCCGCTGCGCAGCTGGAGAAGCTCTGGGTCGGATGGCTCAGGTGGTCGGAGAGGCCACGTTCATCGCCAGGATGGCACAGACCAGCTTCGACAAGTGAGCATGTGATGTTACTGTAAATGTAGGAAAATAAACCCAGCGTTTCCCTTAAAAAACAGAAAGGACACAGTCAGTCAGAGCGTTTACTGTAGAAAATGACAAATGGACAATAATGCGAAGAAAATATGATCATGTCACAGGGAAGTCAAAGTCATTTTAGTTCAGGTTCCACATTCAGCTCAATATAATCTAAAGTGGATCAGACCAGTAAAATAATAACCTATACATAAAAATTTAAATTGTTGTCTTTGTTTTAGTGTGAAAGTGAAATGACGCATTATAGAAATGTGAATAACCTGAACCACCTTGTACACAGTGAAATATCCCTTAAGACAAGTGGTGCCAGGCACAACACACTGTTTTACTTGAGATCACATTGAGCTGTATTTTATTTATTAGTAAGTTGGGTTTTTTTTTATCAGTTTTTAGAAATTTCAGGTGACCCCACATGGGCTCCTTACCCCAAGGTTGAAAAACATTGCTCTGTCAACTATATATATATTTAAAACACATGTCACTGTGTGTTTCCAGACTGAAATCCGCCCGCGACGTGGTTTCGAGGACGGGTCATTCGCTGGCTCTGGGCTGTTTGCATCGATACGTCGGCGGAATCGGTTCTGGTCAGCATTTGAAGACCAGCGTCAGTATCCTCCTGGCTCTGGCCCAGGACGGATCCTCCCATGAGGTCCAGGTAACGGCTCAGCTTTACTGTGTTTTCTCAAACGTGAACTTTCATGTCTGTGCTGGATTATTTGGACATTATTTATACAAATATGTCATCACAGTAAACTGTATATAATGCATTTTAAATTATTGACAAAAGTGAACAAAATGTACAAAAACTCATAAAGTTATTATCAAAATGCAAAAAAATGTACACAATGTTCCCCTGGTTCATAAATAGATCAGTGCGGACTTAAAGCATGACTAGTGTTTGCTTTGGCTCAGGTGTTCTGTGTTCTGTCTCCAGACCTGGGCCCTCCACTCCCTGGCCCTGATCGTGGACTCCAGCGGTCCCATGTACCGGGGCTACGTGGAGCCCACCCTGTCCCTGGTGCTCACCCTGCTCCTCACCGTGCCCCCCTCCCACACCGAGGTCCACCAGTGCCTGGGACGTTGCCTCGGAGCCCTCATCACCACCGTGGGTCCAGAACTACAGGGTAACCATGGCAACACACTCACAAACATCCCTGGACCGGTGCATCGAAATAATCCTCTGATCTGTTCCAGCAGGTGGCGGTGTAGTCAGTTTCACATGCACTGAAAGCAGGGGTGTCCTACATATGGCATCATGAACAAATGACACTGAAGATATTAACAATAAAATCTGTTAAAATCATTTTAGCTCAGGTTCCACATTCAGTATGATGTGAAATGGATCAGAACCAGTAAAATAATATCACAATTAACTATAAATAATGACAAATACTAATGTTCTCTATATTTTCTTATTAAAAAAGTAAAATTACATAAACATTTTTACATTTACAATTATTTAACAAAAAATGTGAATAACTTGAACAAATATGAACAACCTGAAGTATCTTCATGTAAATCAGTGTAATTGTACCAATATTCTGTCTGTTTTTAAATGTTTACATTTTTTAAAGGATATTAGACGTTGTTAGTTACACTTTTAGTACCTGTTAGGCTATTCTGTAATCAAAAAATGAACAAAATTTTGATCGAAATGCAAAATTATTAACAAAAATATGCAAAATTATTAACAAAATGCACAAAATTCTTGTTAAACTGCAACAAATGGATAAAATTACTCTGTTTTATGAATAAAATTTCTTGGCCTGAACATGGCCCCTGAACCTGAAAGACTCTGACTCCTGTGGTCTGAAACATCCTTCTTCTCGCCTCCTTCTGTGTTTCGTTGGGTTCAACAGGAAACGGCGCCACCATCTCCACCATCCGCTCATCGTGCCTGGTCGGTTGCGCCATCATGCAGGACCATTCGGACTCGCTGGTTCAGGCCGCCGCCATCTCATGTCTGCAGCAGCTGCACATGTTTGCTCCCAGACACGTCAACCTGTCCAGCCTGGTCCCATGTCTCTGCGTAAGACGCTGCCACCACATCTGAAAATTCATTAATGTAAACGTATAAATGATGGGGCCTAAGACGGTGCCCTGAAGGATCCCAAGCTCAATTTAACAAAACAGACTTATGATCAATAATAATCTGATAACTCTTCAAATGAGATAATGACCAGAGTTTTAGTGTGGATGGAAACGGGTTCAGTGTCGTCAGCGTACATCTGTAGACCTACATCTGAAAATACATTAATGGAAACATATAAATGATGGGGTCTAAGACAGTCCTCTGAGGGATCCCAATATAATGGAACACAGATTTATGATCAATAATTATCTGATAACTTCACCAATCAGATACTGATCATAGTATTAGTGTGGATGTAAACGGGGTCATTGAACAGGTGGGTTTTGAAGATGGGGCTGTAATAAACTCTCCTGAACATGTGCTTGTCGGTGTTTGTGGTTTTGCGTTGGCGCAGGTTCACCTGTGCAGCTCCCACCTGCTGCTGCGTCGAGCTGCCGTCGCCTGCCTCCGACAACTGGCCCAGAGAGAGGCCGCCGAGGTCTGCGAGTACGCCATGAGTCTGGCCAAGAAGGCCGGAGACAGCAAGGACAGCACCGCCATCAGTGAGTACCAACACCAGCAGAGGATTATGGGTAAGTGTGGTGTGACTCTGACTGTTCCGTGCATCTGGGTTCAGATCTGAACATCACAGAGACGGGTCTGGAGGGCGTTCTGTTCGGGATGTTGGACAGGGAGACGGATCGGAAGCTGTGCTCTGACATCCACGACACTCTGGGTCACATGCTGTCATCCCTCGCCGTGGAAAAGCTCTCCCATTGGCTGAAACTCTGCAAGGATGTTTTAGCAGCGACTACAGGTAAATCTATCAAACAACATCAAAATGTGTCACACAGTGGATCAGACACTCAGTCACACACCTGAAGTAAATGTTGCTACTTATCTGTTTTACAATTTAATTTACTAAAGCTTGTAAAATTTAGCACATTTAATTTGAGGCAGAAAATGTACAGAAAACTGTAGAACACTGATATGCATTTTAATAGTTTTGAGTCTTTTTTGGGGGAAAATAATCACAAAAACTAAATAAAATGAACAAGTTATTATGTATAATAGTAACAAAATGAAGACAGACAAGAAATTTTTTTCGAAATGAATCATTAAAGTGAGCAAAAATGAAGAAAATAAGCAACAAAATTAACAAAAATTGAATAAATAATGAACAAAATTTGCAAAAATGAACAATAATGTGCAAAATAATTGACAAAATAAAAAAATTAAACAACAAAATGAATACAATAATGAACAAAATGAAGAGATAATCAAGAGCATACATAACACAACACAAAATGGGGAAAATAATAATTTCAGTGAGGAAAAATGAAGAAAATAAACACCAGAATGAACAAAAATAAACAAAAAGAGCAAAAATTAAGAGTTATGAACAAAATGAGTAATGTACAAATTTGAGAAATTAAACAACAAAAGGATTAAAATTATGAACAAATTGAAGAGAATAATCAAGAAAATTAACAAAACTACAAAATGGGGGAAATTATTTTAAAATGAACAAAAATGAATACAGTAATAAACAAAATGCCAAAATATTTACACAATAATGAACAAAATCAAGAGAATAATTGAGGACATTAAAAAAATGGGGAAAATAATCAGCAAAATGAGCAAAAAAAAAAAAACCCGGTGTATATGTGTAATAATACTTTATATTGAAAACATCAGAAACACAGGACTTTGGTCATTTATTTTACATTCGTCATATTAAAGTATGTAAAGTTTAACACCTTTGATCTGAATGAGATCATTAATAAAAAAACTGTCAATCAGTGGAATTATTGTCACCATGTCTGTGAATAATAGTGTGAATCTGGAGTAGAAGAAAAAATAACATCTAAAAACATCTTGAACTTTGACGTCATAATTCATGACTGAGATGAAGCAGCAACTGCAGGTGAATCTACCAAACATCCAACTGTGGGCGGGACTGTCGCCCACCTGAGCTGAAGGTTGTTTCTCTGTAAAACCTCCTCATTACAATCATTTTGTCATGAATGTGTCACCGTCCTCTTTCAGACGTCGGAGGAGCAGTCACCTTCGAGGTGGAAAAGGATGAGGAAGACTCAGAGAAGAAAGACGAGATGGACGACGACACCATGTTCACGGGTCTGGGTGAAGACGACAAGTCCAAGCCGTCAGTGGCGCCGCGATGGGTGACGCGAGTGTTCGCCGCCGACTGCCTGTGTCGCATCATCCTGCTGTGTGAGAACGCAGATAAAGCGCACTTCGACCTGGCGGCTGCTCGCTCTGCACAAGCCAAGAACCCCAAAGGTAAGAAGCCCTAAAAAAGGGAAGAACCCCAAAAAGGGAAGAACCCTAAGGTTAAAGAACCCCAAAAAGGGAAGAACCCTAAGGTTAAAGAACCCCAAAAAGGGAAGAACCCTAAGGTTAAAGAACCCCAA
>JAPTYQ010000008.1:2849311-2860012 GCA_029814465.1 Ostorhinchus cyanosoma
CACACACACACACACACACACACACACACACACACACACACACACACACACACACACACACACACACACACTACAGACAGATGACACATGAGGACAAACATCCAGAACATGGTTTGGGTTCCTGCTGTGGGTTCGTATAGTTCTGTGGAACCTTTAAGAGGTTTTTCCTTCCATTAACGTTTTCAGATGCATTAAAGATGATCAATGCTGCTGGACGTCAGAGATAAGAGAAGGAAAGGCTAAATTTAGAATCTGCACGTCTGGGATGTGGAAGGTTCTCTACAGGAACCGGTTCCAGTGGCTCCGTTCCTTAAATCCATCAGTTTGTTTCTTTAAAGATTCCACTTATCGGGTCCATGACATCATCATATTAAAACATCACCAGGTCATTTCTGTATTTTATCTGTTATTTTATTCATATATTTCAATACTTTTATGAATTTTTTTGTGTGTGAAGTGTTTGGTAAACCCAAACCAAAACACAACAAAATAATCAAGAAAATGAACAAAGTGATGATGTTATCGTGTCATTTTCGTATTTTGGATGTTCAGATCCTTTTTTCTTTAGTTTAGATCGATTTTTCTTAGTTTAGATCCTTTTTTTCTTTGGCCTTATTTTGTGATTGCGTGTTTATTTAACCGTCATGTGTATGTTTTATTAAATATCCTCATGTTTCATCCAATCGTCTTCATCTTCTCGTCCTCCAGGCGTCCAGCTCCTCGCCCTCCTGGTCCCAACCCTCATCTCGTACCTCCTGGATGAAAACGCCGTCTCCTCGGCAACACCAGTCTCCAAGGCGCTGCATGACTTCGCACTCCAGAACCTGATGCGGATTGGGCCGCTGTACCCGTCCGCCTTCAAGGCTGTGATTGGAGCGGCGCCAGACCTCAAGACCCGCCTGGAATCAGCCGTTCGGGCCAATCAGGCCAGCAGCAAGGCCAAGGCAGCAGCCAGACAGGCCGCGCCCACTGTACAGGCCACGCCCACCATTAAACTCAAGACCAGCTTCTTCTGAACACTTCATCATCATGTATTTATTCTCCAGACTTTTGTGTAAATATGTCTCTGAATGTGTGAATGTACGTTCTACATTGTACCTAAAGGGACTCAGTTTTTTTTTTTTTGGTTCTTCTATTGAATATTTAACCTTCACTGTTTCGTCTTTCTGTGTGATTTTACTTTGTTGTTAAATCATAAACGCACTTTGAGTGATTGTACGGAGGAAAAAACATTCTTGAATCACAATTGGAAGTTAATTAATTGTAATCATTGTAAACCAAGGGTGTCAAACATGCGGCCCGTGGACCAAAACCGGCCGCCAAAGGGTCCGACCCAGCTCACGGGATGAATTTGCACAGTGAAAATAGTAACGCTCGATTCAAGTTCCACATTCCATCTCAGATGGGTCAGACCAGATCAGAACTTATTTTTTTGGAGAAAAGTCTCCACATTTTTCTCTTTGTTTTAGTGTAAAACAAACCAAAAAAAAAATTACATGAAAATGTTCATATTTACAAACTATCCTTTAACAATAAAATGAGAATAACATGAACAAATATGAACAACTTGAAATGTCTTAATATAAATCATTGTAATTGGACTAATATTCTGCCTGTTACTAAATGTTTTGTGTATTTTAGATCCACTGTGATCTGTAAGTTGTGTTAATAATGAACTGAGATAGAATATTGTTAAAATTGCACTTTTTTTTTTTTTTTACAGAAATTTCAGGTTATTGATGTTATTAAATTTTCATGATGTAAATTAACTGGGGGATTTCACACTAAAACAAAGAGAATAATTTGGATCATTATTTCTAGGTTATTCTGTTATTATTTGACTGGTTCTGATCCACTTTAGATCGTATTGGTCTGAATGTGGAACCCGGACTAACATGAGTTTAACCCTGTTGTAAACGACCAGACGGTGAATGTGTAGTCGTACATGAACGTGTTTTGATCTGATTCATATCTGTAAACGGACGGTGAACAGATCTGTCCATGTGACGCTCCAGCTTCATTCCTTTCGGATGTTAATAAAGTTGTTTTGAATGATACATGCGACTGAAGACGGACATTTTTATTGAGCTGTTGAATTTAAAACATCCTCCAGCAGATTCTCCACAGAACAGTCGAGTGTATTTACTCTCAAATGTTTATTGAAAATTTTTGAAAACAAGACACAAGAAGTCAAAAAATATCCTCAGCACAATATCAAAAATTCAATGTCAGCAAAAAAAGAAAATTATCAATAACCTGATAAATTATTCATGGATGTGTAAAATCTCCTTTTTAAAAAAAAAATTTTTTTTTAATGATTTCATTTCTGAGCTTATCCTTTTTAATTTGGTGTAAGAAAGGAGTAGATTTCCACACATTTGATCAGTGATCAATAATTACAGCTGTCAATCAATATTTAACCCCTCCTACTTGACTGAAAACACCTTGGTCGTCCCTTTCTCCATAGAATGTGTTTTTTTTATTTTACCTCATATATAAACTTAGCTTTTTCACAATGACTAGAAGAGAGACATTGAAAGAAAATCTGTCTTTTACATTTTATATATCTTGTAAGCTTTTTTTGTGATTTAGTTGTTATTTGCAAATACAAAATAAAGAAAAAATAACGGCAGAAAGTACTAAAAAAAAATCTGCAAAATGAAAATAATAATAATAATAATAAAAACCAACCCGAACAACATGATTAACAATCTGAATATTTGCAGCTCCACATCCTGATGTAATATGAAATACAACTAAATCTGTTATTGTTGTTGTTGTTAGTAACATTGGTGGCAGCAGTAGTAATAATAGTGGTAGTAGTAGTAGTATTATGTTCACTTTTTGTTCTTTTCAGATACTGTCTATTCACAAAAAAATAAATGATAGTAAAATTTAAAATTTTACATAAAAAAGCAACTAAATTTCAAAAAAGACTAAACATACAACAAAATTAACCAAAAAAATCCAAATTGTCAATGATCTATAAATTGTGATGATGAGGATTATAATAATTTTTTTATCTTTGTGTCTCCGTGCGGTCCCGGTGACCAAACCGAGCGCTCCATTGCTGACACGCTGTGGGCGTGGCGGTGGTGCTGACGTCACCGTGTGACAGCTAGCTGTCAGACAGTGAGTTCATTCCCCGGAGCTGAAGAGGACGGAGCGCCGTCGAACAGCCGTTTGCCCTTCCGTTGGTTCCGATCTCCGCGGAGCAGCGATACAGCGGACAGACCCTTCCACCGAGCCCGGCCATGGACGAACAGGCGGGGCCCGGCGTGTTCTTCAACAACAATAACAACTCCGTCCTGGCCGGCGGAGGCAAAGCGCCGCTGCCCGATGGCGACGCTGGGGAGGCGGCCAGGGCGCAGTACAGTATCCCGGGGATCCTGCACTTCCTGCAGCACGAATGGGCCCGATTCGAAGTGGAGCGAGCACAATGGGAGGTGGAGCGGGCCGAACTACAGGTGAGAACCCACACACACACCGCACACACGCTCTCGGACTGGTGCCGGCGTCGGAACGGGCCGGGACGGGCGGGTTTCCGACACCGGGCTTCGACAGTCCTCGGCGGATTGTTCGGGTTAGCTTGTTAGCTTTAGCTCCGGAGCTAAAGGAGCCGCAGCGCCCCCTGACCCCGCGGCTCGACGGCGGGTCGCGCTCCTAGCTCCGCGGAAACAACTTCTGTCGGGACTCCCGGAGTTTGGACGAAGACCTGGGGCCGGACTGAAGTGGTCTAGAACTGGTCCAGGGTAGGGTCAAAGTTAGCACCGTATATGAGTGTTTTCCACCGGGATGGGCGATAGTATGAGAACTATCATGACTCAACTTTTACGTTTTCATTGAATTTCATGCTAATGTCGTGACCAGCGGCTCCTATTATCGCGATATAACCTTCATATAGTTTTGTCTTTCGGGTTTATTTGGTTCACAATGAAAGATGAAACATTTAATGTTATAGTTTGTTGTTTTTCCTAAATTTCCTCCGATATATTCTGATATTAAATGGTTTTATCGTAATAAGTTTGAGTTTTCTTTCTTTGTCATATTATATTTAAGCCAAAAGAGTTGAATATATAAATAATCCTGTTATACTACTTAGTTTTCTTTCCTTATCAGTGTTATGTCATTTTTGTTTTTTGTCTTGGTAAATCTTTTACAAATAATTTAAAATCTAAAATGACTAAATACTCAGGACTTAAACTGTAAATAAACCCAGATCTGACATTTATCAGGATAATTACCGGTGTCATATGAGTCTTGAATTCTTGAGGACTACTATTATATATAAACCAGTGAGAACATAGATATGATTTAGTTTTAGTTGTGAGTATTTTATTGATAATAGTTGTTGATACCATTGAACAGAACTGATCTGAGTCGTCGTCACGTCTGGAGAAGCAGAATAAATACAATAGTTGGTCATGGACGACCATTCAGATGCACATCATATTATTAAAAAAGAATAAGAAAAGGCTTCTGTTAAATGTTTTTATTATTAGTTCTGAAATTTCATGTAATTTGTGTGATTTTCTGTTTATGTTTCACTAGATTGAGGTGAAATGAAGGATAAAACAAAGAGTTTGTTTAAAAAGAGAAAATGGGATTTTTCCATTGTTTTAATGTAGTTTTTTTTTTTTTTTTACCAATAAAAAGCTACTTTTACAAGTATGTATCAACCAATCACATGACAGAAACTCAACATGTGGATGATTTTCAAAATATAAAATAATAAGACTAAAACAGCATTAAAACTTCTGATAATCCTCCTGTCAGAGTGTTTTTGTGTTTTCATCTGCATTAATTTGATCCAAATAACGTCCAGATCTGAAACATCTGTTGCAAGACCATAGAAACTAGTTTTTCAGTATTAAAAACGGTCCATTCTGGTCAAAAGGATGTAGTGTTGTCTCTAAATGACTGTAAATAATCAGCAGCTGCTGTTTGTGATAATAGTTTAATCTCAGTTTAATGAGAAAGAAGGAATTGTTGAGTCTTGGAGACACAAAGAATTTCAAAAATGAGGAACATTTCATACGTTTTCAGCTATAAAAGTATTTTGAGCCGAGCTGCTGGATTTTACAAAGTCACATGAATTTAATAGAGGTTTTTATTCATTATTGTCGTGGAAATCCATGACGTGAAGTGAGAAAAGCTGTGGTTTGGATGAAATGACCCTGATTTACCCCATAACAGTTTTATTGGTGCAATGAACCAGATCCAACATCAGACAGAAGGGTTTCAGAGTCCACACAGCTGCTGCTCCTCCTGCTGCTCCTCCTCTTCCTCGTCCTGCTCCTCCTACTTATCTTCATCCTCTTTTTCCTCATTTTTGTCCCCGTCCTCCTCCTTCTCCTTCTGTTATTGCTCCTCCTCATTCTCCTCCTCCTGCTGCTCCTTGTCCTGGTCCTCGTCGTCTTCCTCCTCCTCCTGCTGCCGCTCGCCCTCCTCGTCCTTGTGCTCCTCCTCCTCGCCCCCTTCCTTCTCTTTGTCGTCCTCCTCCTCCTGCTCCTCCTCGTCCTTGTCCTCCTCTTCCTCCTCCTCCTGCTGCTCCTCCATCTTTTCCTCGTCCTCCTCCTCTTCCCTCCTCCTCCTCCTCGTCCTCCTCCTCTTCCTGCTGCTGCTCCTCCTCCTCCTCCCATCACCATTTTCATGTTGACCTGACCTATGGTTTTAACTTCTGACGTCCTGTCCTCCAAACGGTTGGGAGTCGGTTCTAGAAGAACCCGACTGTCATATAATCGTTGGCTGGAGCAGTGGCTGATGGGTAATGTCAGGCTTCACACTGGAAATATGTGAAATCAAAGACGAATCTGATCCCTGCATCATCACCTTTTCAACATTTAGACATTTTAGTTTATGGATGTTTTAGTTTATGGACCTTTAGTTTATCCGTTCATCGTCAGAACCGGTTCCTCTGCAGAGCTTTAATTTTACTTGAAACATCTTGGTGCGTTGCCACTGAATTTATCTGACAAAAATCTGTCCATCGACCCCCAAACGTTCCCTGATTAAAGTTCCTAATAGGGGGCGTGGCTTCTCAGATTCCTGGAATTCTTGTGGGCGGGGCTGTGTGTTCAAGGTTCAGTTTTATTGTCATCTCATGTATATACATGAAATGAAATTCATACTCGGGACCAGCAATGAACATCATAAAATTCCTTTAAAATTAGTCCTATATTAAAACAGTAACGATAAAATCTGATAATAAATAAAAAGAAAAACGCTGGTTGGTGGAACCCACTGTCAGCGTTCCACGCTTCTGTTTACCCTCCATGTTTAGTCCAGTGGCGTCTGTGAAATATTTTATTCCATTTACACCAGATTCACTTGATTTGGTTGTGCATTTTGGAGTTCAGACTTTTGTGTATTTTAGCATTTTGTTTTTGTGTATTTTAGTGCGTTTTCATGGTTTTTTTGTGTAGTTTACTATAGTTTAGCATATTTTGGTGTATTTTAGGGTTTGTATTTTAATGTATTTTAGGATTTTTTTGTTTATTTCATTGCAGTTTAGTGGTTTTTGTGCAGTTTACTGTAGTTTGGCACATTTTTGTGTATTTTAGTGCATTTTTGCCTATTTGTGTGTATTTTAGTGCATTTCAGTGTATTTGTTGTTTATTTTAGCATATTTTAACAATTTTTTGGTATGTTTTTAGCATTTTTTAGTGTGTTTTTGTATGGTTTAGTACATTTATGTATTGTTTGTGTATTTTAGTGCATTTCAGTGTAATTTTTGTTTATTTTAGTGTATTGTAGCATATTTTTCTACGGTTTGTGTGTATTTCAGTGCATTTAAGTATATTTTTTAAATGTATTTTAGTGCATGTGGTCCTGGCTCTTTGACATTGTCCAGTGTATTTACAGAATCCTTTCAAAATAAAAATAAAAATAAATTCAGTAGGATTTTGAGTCAGTGACTGGAAACGATGGCATCTGAGCTGAATACTCTTTTAGGATGTTTTATGTGGAAACACAAACCACACAGATGAACAGGAATTAATTTAATGAGGGAATAAATTCCTGGGAATAAAAGTTCCAGGTAATGTTGGTGGAAAAGGGCTGAGTGGACCAAGTGGACGTTTATATCAAATGTTGGACACTTTCGCTCATGTTTTTGTTGCATTGTTGCAGAAAAACATGTGACCTCTTTGACCTTTGACCTTTGGCCACCAGATTCTCTCAGGTTCATCTTTGCATCCGAGTGAATGTTGGCACCAAATTCTGCAACGTTTTGTGAAAAAAAAATTGATGTAAATACAAAACACACCAAGAATTTAAAGTTTAGTTTTGACATTTAGTTTAATATTTATCTCCTGATTTGATCTTTTTAATTTATTTAGTTGTTTATTAATTGTATTTATTTATCAATAAGGAGGACTGTCCTCATCGTTTTAAGTTGACCCTAAAATAGAAAAGAAAATTTCTCTGGCGTGAAATAACAGCAAAAACTAAAGAAATAACTGAAACTAATGATTATTATCAGCGACTGATCATCTTAAATATTAGTTTCTGTTTTTGACCGTTAATTCTACACCTGACTTTCAGTTGAACAGTTACATAATAAAGGAAAATGTAAAATTTCCAACAGTGTTCAGTTTCTGAGGCCAATTGAAGCAGAGTTCTATATCCGATTTATTTGATTAATTCAAGTTTTACTTAGTGGAAATTGTAAAAAATGCGTAAATCCCCAAATCTGGATTAATCCTCTTGAGACGTTTCCTGATCCATTTAATCAAACTGTGAATTAACTGTGAATGTGCTTCATTTATTTATGTTCATACTGTTTTCTCTTCAGTTCAAACAGAAAATAAAACATATCTAATCATGACATTGGATAAGGATCTAGATAAAGCAAAAAAATCTACTAAAATTCAATTAAAAGAAGCAACTAAATAAACAAAAACCGCCAAAATAATGAATATAATCAGCAAAAATTAATAATAAATCAACAAAATAGTGAAACTGACCAACATAAGCCCAAACTGAACAAAATTGAAGAAGAAAAATAATAAAACTGAAGAAAAACTAATCAAAGAATAAATAAAATGAGTAAAAATTTATAAAAATGAATAAAAAGTGAACCAAATAAGAATATAGACACTTGTTTTTATTTTCAGTTAATGATTTTGCAGAAAGTCACTTTTTCTTCAGTTTTCTCTGTTTTTATATAATAACCTTTGAATTTAATCTGAGCTTTAAAGAACATCTACATGATCAGTGAATTAAATTTAGGAAAATACTTAATTTCGACTGAAAAATGCACAGTACAGACGATAATATTATAATATCACTTAAGAAAGATTCGATTTAGAAAAAAAATTCATTTGAATGTCAACAGTATTTCTGTGTCTTTAAGGATTAAAATCAACTGAACTTTAGTTTTTACTCTTTTATTTTACAGTTTTTAACTATTTATTTTATAGGTTAATGGTTTATTTTGTAGTTTTTAACTATTTATTTTATAATTTTTATTTTGTAGTTTTTAACCATTTATTTTATAGTTTTATTTTGTAGTTTTTAATCATGATTAAAGCATCGTCGTGGTCGTTTCCGTGGTGGTCTTTTTTTTTTGGTTCCTCAGCTGTTTTTCTGCTGCCGTCTGCTTCGTCGTGTGTAACGTACGTAAACTCGAGTCGCCGTGTTGAGGTTTGGACTCGTCTCCTCATGCAGCTTCGTCTCTCAGCGCCACTTCCTGCTTGTCGTCATGACGCTTATCAGCGCAGAGCAGCGACGCTACCAGACGCCTCATTGGTGGTTGGTTTGTGGCGGTAAAACGCTGCGCGCTCAGACTCCAGCGCTAGTTTTCAACCTTTGAGTAACGCTCGGCTCCAGCGTCGCCGTCGTCAGCTCTGATCAGATGTTCCTCGCGTTTCCATGGTTACGTTTCTGTTTAATCTGATTCTGTTGAACCTCAGCTGTGATGAAGACGCTGTCATTGAAGATAAAACTGGACTTTTACCAGTAAAGTAAGAACAGACATTGCTGAAGAATGAAATGCTGACGATTATGTAGAGCCAGGGTGTCAAACATACGGCCCGTGGACCAGAACCGGACCGCCAAAGGGTCCGATCCGGCCAATGAAGATATGCACAATCATTTAGTTCAGGTTCCACATTCAGACCAATATGATCTGAAGTGGATCAGAACCAGTCAAATAATAACAGAATAACCTTTAAAAAAGTAAAATTTCATGACATTTACATTTACACACTACCCTTTAACAAAAAGGTACAGAAAAACCAGCATTTCTTTAGAACGGCTAAATAGAGAGAAGAAATTTTTTGGGAACTGACACAAAAATAGACATGGGTCATTATGGGATAGAACTAAAAGTAGAATAAGACAAAAATAGACAAAATATGACTAGACACAATATTAACAGAATGTATGTTTTGGAATATTAAGAGTATTAACAGTATGTCTGTGAATGTTAAGAGTGTGTGTGTGTATATTCATATATATTAACATTATATTAACAGCACATATAATCTGTGAATGAATCTATAAAATAGTGTGTTTCTGTTTGATAGTGTTTTGTTATTGTCAGATCAGAGGATTATTGCGTCGTTTATTGCACATAATTCACTCATGTCGTAACTGGACTCAAACCGACACATGTTTTGGTGGCGTTGGATTCGGTCCCATCCCAGTGATTTCCAAACCCGGGTGGTTCTCCGTTCTGCTCCCACGCCTTGTTTTCCTCACTGTGGAGAGGAAGGCGAACCTCAGGTCTGGAGGAATGCGGTCGATCCAGCCCGTCGGGTCGCGCAGGCCGCCGTCAGGCAGGATTAGACTGAGTTCAACGATCAGCAATAATCGAATCGATTGAACCGATCGAAACCGATGAAAGGCAGTTGGTGACGACAGGAAGCACACGGCGATGATTCACATGTTCATCATCCATCGACTCAGAACGTCAGAGAAGATGAGGATGAACAGAAGATGATGATGATGATGATGATGATGATGATGAACACGTCCATCTGTCGCCGACGTCAAGATCAGAAACACATTTAATCAAACAAGAGGACGAAAGTCACCAACAAAGTTTAAGACTAAACTACAGACAAAATAACTTTGGTTCAAAATTGTATTTGTTTTTTGTTTTTACATGTTTATTTCCTTTTTTAAATTTCATTATTACTATAAATATTATTATTATTTATTCATTTACATTATCTTATTTATTTACATTATTTATGTAAAACAAATAAGAATAAGCAAAAAATTCACAAAATATGAGAATGTTAAATAAACTGTTTGAATAATGAAATCTGGACAACAAAATGAAAAAGAATAATCAACAAATAAGACAAAAATGAAGATTGTGATGAACACCGGGTGTTTTCATGTAACTGGAGAATGATCAAATCTTTTATTTAACATCAAACACTGAACAGAATCTGAACTGAACTTTATAACGTACTTTAAAAACACCACAGCTGGTCACAGTTCAGTACGCAAACATGAAAACAAATAAAATGCACAAAAGAATGAATGAAAAGCAGCACAAGTAATTAAATATTAAAACAATAAAATCCAAAAATCCACCTTAAATATTTTCTATCCTGATGATAATAATGGTGGTTATTATATTTACTCATTTATCTGAAAATAATATCACTGAGTCCAGGATTTAGACTGTTTTAATAACATCTGGTCTGGACTACCTGGTCTTGCCTGTACTACATGGTCTGGTCT
>JAPTYQ010000008.1:2861974-2873019 GCA_029814465.1 Ostorhinchus cyanosoma
TGTGCAGTAATCTACACCTGGCTTTTCTGCCTCCGTCCATAATAATATACATTATATAGACTAAATGTGTCTAAAATGAAGGTTTATTTGCAACATAGTATAGCAAACTATTGCATGATCAAAACCAAACTAATTTCAGCAAAAAAGTCTCTGTTTTGAATATCTGGGGTCATCAGGAGTTTGTGATTTCAAAATGGGGTCAGAGACAAAAAAGGCTGGAACCCACTGGACTAAACAATCTACAAAGGATGAACACATGGAAAAAAGTTTAACGTTTATTATGAACATTTACTGTTGTTTTTCATTATAAATATAAAAATCGCAGTCTTTTTTTTTTTTTTTACTATACCACACTGTTTTGAGTATTTATTACATATATTAATGATAATAATTAATTGACAGATATTGAAAGTTAAGTTGTTCTTGAAAAATGTACAAAAGAATGGACCTTTTCTGACACTTTTATTGCAGAAACCACATAAATAACTCTCGTCCTGTTGTGACGGTCGTCCTTTTAGGGTTAACCTGTTTCCTCTCGGTGTCGGCGGTGACGTATCACTGCCACCGTCTCGTGTTTACTTTAAGCGCCGTAGGAATATTTAGCGCTGAGCTGCAGAGGACGAGGCCTCCACATTCAGTCACTATGGCTTTGAGACGTTCAGACATGGGTGTCGCCGTCATTCCTCAGTCCAAACTACAGCACATCCACCCCCGACCGACAGCCACTTATTTGAGTTTGGCTTCGATTTGAGCCTCGCAGAGGGAATGTTCACAGCAGGACCAGAACCAAAACCTCCAGATCTGTGAAGAATCTGGATCAGAAACAAAACACAGTTTAACCCAAAAAGACCCAGAGCTACTTTAAAGGCTGTTCCAAAGGGATCTGAAGTGATTTATCACCATTTACTCTAATGTTATCCTCTGTATTTAGGATATTTAAGTGAAAATCATGTAGTTTCCTATATTTCATTCACTGATCAGGTTCATAAAGTTCAGAAAACAGTGGAGGGTTTTTTTTTTTTAGATCAAAAACAGAGAAAACTGAACAAAAAGTATCTTTTTCTGTAAAATGTATGATTAACTGAACATAAACCAAGTATCTCTATCCACTGTCATTTAACAAACACCATAATCAACAAATGAAGAAAACTAACCAAAATAATCAACAAAATGAAAATAAATATCAACAAAATAATCAACAAAATGAATGAAAATAACCAAAATAATCAACAAAATGAATGAAAATAACCAAAATAATCAACAAAATGAACAAAAACATCCAAAATAATCAAGAAAATAAACCAAAATAATCAACAAAACAAAC
Source organism: Ostorhinchus cyanosoma (assembly GCA_029814465.1). Lineage (NCBI taxonomy): Eukaryota > Metazoa > Chordata > Actinopteri > Kurtiformes > Apogonidae > Ostorhinchus > Ostorhinchus cyanosoma. The sequence goes on from JAPTYQ010000008.1 coordinate 2,863,299, forward strand.
CAAAGTAATCAATAAAATGAACAAAAATAATCCAAAAAATGAATAAAAACAACCGAAATAATCAACAAAATGACCAAACTGATAAACCGTCAATAAAGTCAGACTTGTCCTTGGTCTCTGTGTCCTTTTAAACCTCTTATATTGTCTATCTTTTTTTGTTTTTTGCGCCTTTTATTGTATTAATGCAGCTCCTGTTTGCCCCCCCACTGTGAGCTAACACCGCGGCGTCGACCTGATGTGATCATTGTGACGTTAAGGTGTAAAATGAGGCTCGTGAGAAGGTGTGAAGTCGGTCTGAACGGGGGTAAAACTGGCTTTTCTTCACGTCTGAATGTGAAGACGATACTCAGATCGTTGCCCTGGCGACGGAGCAAAAACTCAGCGTTATATCCCGTCGTGTCACCGTGACCCTGGCGACGGTCGCGGATCTACAGCGTTTTTTCAGGTCACCCACGAGACCCCGATGACGACCGGGAGGGTGGTGTTTATTCAGGGGTGGATGTTTCACACTGAACCCATTAAACATGTGGGTGAAAACGAGGTCAACGTTCACAGCAAACACTGAACTTTTTCAGGATTGTTGTGGTTTTGACTCATACCATCAGATGGAGATGTGATAAATCAGGCTGTTCTTGATGTTAGAGAAAAAAGATGGAAATGAAAAAGACTAAACGTGTTGAAAACTACACAAAAAGATCCAAACAGTGTAAAAAAAAAACAGCCAGAGTGCATAACAGTGTCATAATAACACCACCATGGTTTTCATAGAGTTTGTCGTGATCAAAATGCATCATACATCATAAATACAGTGGTTTGTGCCTCCTAAAGAAACACTCAGATCATAATATTAACCCTCTGGTGTCCGCCCATCTAACCACCTAAAGGGTGTCATCTGCGTAGTGTCAGAGTACTGTCAGAAATGTTTTCATGGTTTGTTTTTAACTTTTTTTTTTTTTTATCAACTTGAGCCATAAACAAAAATACCAAATACTCAATTACTGTCATATTTTTAACCCTTTAAATGCCATATTTGTAACGAAAACAAACCATCAGTGTAGTATCAGTGTTTCCTGTGGAATCGATCTGTGTGTGTGTGTGTGTGTGTGTGCGTGTGTGCGTGCGTGCGTGCGTGCGTGTGTGTGTGCGTGTGTGCGTGCGTGTGTGCGTGCGTGCGTGCGTGCGTGTTGGCCAAACTGCACATGTGCGACTGACTCTCCCCCTGCACGTGCGTTTCGGTCGGTAATCGTGCATTTCCGTCCTAGTTAAAATACTAAGTGAGGACGGGGTAGTTTCTGAAAGTGTTTCTGGTGGAACGCACTTCAAAATTGTTGACCGTGAAGGAAGGGCTTCAGGTGCGTAATCAAGGAAGAAGTAACGGGTTCATGATACTTCGGCTCTGACGGGTTTTACAAATTTGATGAAAAATATGTGACAAAAGTCTCCCGCAGCTTTAGATTCAAAGGTTTTTATATCAAAAACAGAGAAAAGTCAAGAAAAACAGACTTTCACACTAAAATCTATGATTAACTGAACATAAACCCAGTGCCTTCGTCCACTGTCATTTTATCAAACTCCATGGGTTTATTGGTTTTTTTTCAATTTTGTTCGGTTTTTTACTTATTTTGCTCTTGTTGCATACATTTTTTTTTTGTTAATTTTGTTGATTTTATTCATTACTTTGGGTCTTTTTCTTCATTTTCTTATTTCCAAACAATAATTGTCACAAACAAAATGCTATTGTGATAATAGAAGATTATCACGATAGAATATTAAGATCCTGACGGTTTTATCATGCAGATGCTCTGTGTTTGACTAACTTCGGTGTACTGTTGTCATATCAGGTTCATCTGAAGACACTTTACTGTATAAATGTAAAATGCAGCTCCGTCCTCTTGTTTTGCTGCTGTTTTCAGCTCTTTTCTACTCGTCTAATGGTATGTGTGGAATGTACTTGGCTGGTTATCAGTCTGCACGGCGCTGCTCATTGGCTCGTGCTGACTGTGAGAGTAAACCCGGTCAAAGAAAGGCTGTTTACATTGTAAATGTGGGATTTACACCCGTCCCAGTTCCTCCTTCAGCTCAGAGCTCAGCATGTGCGACCGTTTCATCGCTGAGCGTTTTAGTTCGAGTGGTGATTTACTGACTCAGTCCAATGTTTTCTGGTTTGATGAACTGAAGACAAACCTCAAAACGACTCTTTCTTTACTAAAACCATGTCATATCTAACAGGAGGAACACATTCACAGTTAATATATGAAATAACAGAATGCATTTTGAGGCGTCTACATCAATAATGTAAATAATTTTGTAATTTAGGCTTTTTCTCAAACCTCAATTAATTCTTTGTTAGTGATTTCTTCAAACATCTTCTTCTCTGAAACTACTGGTCGGATTCATTTCATATTTTTTATGTATTTTCCCCTGGACAATGTCTATAAAGTTTGTTCACAGTTTTGAGAAGTTTAGAATTTGGAGTTTTTTATGGAATTTTGAAATATTAAAATGTGCCTTTCCTTGTAATTGTCCATATGTTGATGGTTTATAACATGTAAATGTTTACAGATATCAGTCTAGTTCCTATTGATCCCATGATAGAAGTCATATCCTCTTGAGACCCAGCAATGCATTTTAGTCCTCTGTAGGGGACAAGAGTTTTACAGCTTTATTTACAAAAAATAACAAATAAAAATGGAGAAAAAAGATGTCCACTGCAAAGGATTTTCCATAGAAAATAGATAAAAATGTGTCTGAAAAGAACTGTTGCATTATGCTGTTTCAAGACATTTATTTAAGGTAGGATACTTGTCCTGGGTCTGAGGAGGATAAATGGACTTGGACTGAAAAACTCCTCCAGGGAAAAGTCCTGCCCCTTTCTATTGGGGGATGGATCTGCATCCAGACCACAGGACTGGATCATAGAGACTAGGGTGACCAGTTGTCCTGCTTTGTGTGGGACTGCACAGCATTATGACCATTTTTTCCACGTCCCACATTTGATTGGCTCTGGCTCTCCAAAGTGCAGGGCAGTCGCCTTTCTCCAAACATGACTTTCATTTTATAGCTGAGAGAGCGCTATCACCATTGGCTTTGTCCGCTGTCAATCAACCAACAGACACAAGGGATCAGGAGTCCATCAACCTGTCACCAGCGACTTCCTGACCTCTGCCCAGTGGCACAAAAAACAAAGGCAAAAGCCTCAGACACCGATATGCAAATATTGGCGGAAAAATGGAAATTCTGTGCAAAAAAAGAAGATGCAGCTTCAGAAAACATATGAAAGTGTTTTGCTGTTCTGTGTATGGATGCACAAATGTTTTTGGTCCAAGTAATGTTCGGTTGACTGGAAGTGGAAACAGCTGTGATCATTAATGTTGTCAGTTATGTGTTTTTGCTTGATTGCACATACATTAGTTTGACCCTTAAAGGTTGAAAACATGCACTCAACTTAAAAAAAAAAAAAGCTGATTCTCTAAAAGTATTCAATTACAATATTTGAAACTTTAAGTTTCTTTTTTTGACTCTTTCCAAGTAGATTTTTTGTTTTGTTTTCACAAGTGAAAAAAAAAGTTGTTGAAATCTGTGCTAAAATGTGCATGATGTGTGCAACCAAATCAAAGTGTTGTTATTCATATTTATAAGTTGGACATTATAAGGGACGTTTTTAAAAATCTAGACTTTGTTCCAGCATTACGCTTATGCGTCCCACATTGTCCCACATTGTCCCACACAAACTCACTCCTCGTCCCACATGTGGATCAGCAGGATCTGGTCACATGGGATTGATTCAGATCGAACATGACGCTGAAATACATCGACACTGGAACAATTTAAACAGCTTCTGCAACACTTTTATTCGCTCAGATCATTGATTCTAACAGTGGATTTGAGATACAACTTAAACTCAGACGATTTTAGGTCAGTTTATGGTCAATTTCTTCTCATTTCTTTGTATTTTCCATCATTTTTTCTGGATCCGTCAAACCCCGTATAAACTAAACTTCCTAATGCGTGCGCTGAGGTTAAAATCTATTCATATTCCTGACGGTCAGACACGCCTCAAAAAGCCGCCGATGCCCTTTGAGCGTCCGTCCCTGGATCAGTTTATTTGTCCAGTATCACCCAGACTGTCTCATATGGACTAAAAGCAGCTTCGGTTCAGTTTTCCTGGTCTTTCTCGTTTTTGTTAAGCGTTGGAAGTGGACTCTGGGGCCGGGTTTGACCCGGTTTCAGCTGAGCCAACCCCTCACCTCGTCCGTCCAGGCTTTAGCCGGGGGTTTATTTTCCTGCGTCGCCATTACCCGACCTCCCCTGCCTCCTTTTCCTGTCTCTGAAAAGCCCAGCGCTGGAGATGGATGCCCCATTCTCCAGCACTCGCACTGAGGAGCCCTTATCCCATAATGCCGGCCAATAATGCAGTCAGTGTGAGGCCTGGAATTAAACGCTTCCTGTGTCTCTTTATGGCCTGAGTTGACTCATTGCATTCCTCCCAAGGTTAATGTTTGATGGGGGAGCCACGGCGAGCCAGAGATTCACAGAGCTGCTCTCTTCTATCTCTGGCAGCGACCGACGCCGGAGGGTCTCGGGCGTCGCAGAGTGAATGGACGCTCGTTATCTCCGTCCACGCAGATGTACAGTTTCATCTACAACTGTGTTACGTCTGCTTCACACTACGCTGTTGTGTCTGCGACGGCGGTCGACACGCCAGACGATTATAGAAACGTGAAATCCCAGCCAACGCTCCACGGCCGATCATCTGCTCGAGCCAGAAATGTCAGGATGAAAAGGTTTTAATTTTCAAGTTTAGACTGAAAGTCAGAGAAACCACAGATACAGAGGTGAAAAAATGTTTTCAGATGCCGCATGTATTATTGGTTCACTATATGGACAAAAGTATGTGGACGCATTTGAATCCAGATGTTTCTTTTCTAACGGGTCTGGGAAACAAAACCATAAGGACTGATGTCAGAATATAGTTTATATCGAGACAAATATCATTGCATTGGCTAGTTTGTGTTAAATTCTTATCTTTGCTTCCAAAATGCTTCAGAGATGGTTTTTATTTAATTTCTCTCAACATAAATTTTCACCCTCAGCTACACGGTCCTAGTTTCATCTTCATGAGTGAAATACAACCAGACTTTCACAAACAAAATATGGAAATGACATTGTTTTGTTGAACTACTGGGATCGATTCCCAAATATGAAGCAGGAAGTCATCCATGTCTACTTCATACCTTCATTTTTACATAGGAGGAAGTCCCTCCCCCCAGCTGTCCTTACACACTTCCTGTGTCTGGGATGCATTGAAGGCCATTTCAGATGAGTTAAACATGGCCGACTGATCTGTAACAGGAATGTCACATTAAATCTCCTCAAGTCAGATATTGGTGTTCCTGAACCACCAGGTTTGTCTGTCCTTCATGAGAATGTCATTTCCTGTGTATGATCAGACGCAGGATAAGCCTCGTGAATGGGTCGTGGTGTGTGCTGGGTTCCTGACCTGGGATCAGCTCTGGCAGACGTCCAAACACCTGCAGAACGGTTCCACATCTGTCTGTTTGTTGTTGATGTTGACGTACGCTGAAGCTGATGAGATGTTTCCAGAATGAGCCGTTCTGTTGGACTTGCCGTGGACACTGGTCTACTCTTATATTTGGACCCGTGCCACTTCATTCAGAGTCGGTTATTTTGGGAGCCTCTCGGTCTGGCCCTATGCAAACACTGATCATTTTCCATATGTAATATTTTCCTAAAGCCTTATTTCGCGTTCCTCTGCTCTGGTTCTGTGAAAACACCCTGCTTTAACCTCATGCCTTTTGCTTTACAAGCTCTGTGTTGGTTTATTCATTTGGGCTGTTTGCCATCAATAGATATTTTCTCTTTCGTCACATTAAGAAGTAAATGGAAATCCTTCTTTTTTTAATCTGCCTACATTTATAAATGAGTAGCAGTGGCTCAAGGACGTGGATTCAGAGCAGATTCAAACTGACTGCTGTTAACAATGCTGTCAATCTTAAATGCATTAGTACAGATCGAGCTCATCCTAATGAGTCAGGAGGGCAGCGCTCGGCAAAGTGGACGCTAAGTAGAGGGATGGTGATGTTGGCGTCTTTACTGCTGCTGCTGTGATCGATGCTAGCCGGACTATGGGGCGTTTGTTTTCTGTATCTAGCTCACCGGCAGCTAACGTAAAGGCACTGTGTCCGGCAGCATCTTCATCGTCGTCATCTTCGTTATCTTTGTTGTCTTTCTTAGCACTTTCTTCAAACATCTTCTCTGACAAAACTAGTGGTCGGGTTGGTTTAAAAAAAAAGTCAAACTCAAGGTCACCAATGTCTAGATTAAAATAATTTTCTCAAACGATTGGTTGGATTAATTTTTAATATTTTTTTTATGTATCTTCCTTTGGACGATGTCTACAAAGTTTGTTCACAGTTTTGAGAAATTTTGATTCTAGAATTTTTTTTGTATGAATTTTTGAAATATTCAAAATGTTCCTGTCCTTCTAATGGTCCATATGTTGATGGTTTATAACATGTAAATGGTTCCAGATATCAGTCTAGTTCTTATTGATCACTGATAGAAGTCATATATGGACTTTGATTGAATGAGTAGAGTTCTCCTGCAGTGAAAGTCCCGCCCACTTCTATAGTTAGATTGATCTGTATCCAGACCACAGGACTGGAACACAGAACAGAACCTGACGACCTCACACATCCAGCTTTTTGATTCTTGATAGAACATTCTGGTGACGTACATGGGCGCCGGTTGTGATTTTCTGTGTGTAGTATAGAGTCCTGGTAGAGGCGGTTCAGTTCACGGTGGTCGTGTTGGGTTCCTCCGTCTGAATCCATGCTGTTCTAATGTGCAGATGACTGAAGTGCCGCCATGACTCATTGTCGAGGCAGCGGCGTTACTCGGTATCCCTGTGAAACTGTGATCCGGCCCACTCAACTCGCACCATCCTCTGCATGTGAAGAGAAAAACCAGGCTTCGAGTCGCTTTTCATCCTCCTTAAGATCTTATCGTGCAGCTCAGAGTCTGCAGCGTCCGTTAACGGGAAGGATGCGGTGGTTTCATGTTAAAGGAGCGTTTGAGCGCTTTAGTCTCCATCCTCCTTCCACCTGAATATACTTGGTTTAACCTTGATTTATTCTAATAACTCCACACTCATTCTATGATCAGTGTTCAACCAGTACTAGTACCAGGATACCAGTACTAGTACACCAGTTCCAGTATACCAGTACTAGTACACCAGTTCCAGTATACCAGTACTAGTACACCAGTTCCAGGGTGTATTGTAGTTGTAGAAGTGTGTAGTGTCTTATAATACTATATACTGTAGCTGTAGTCAGGTTGTAGTTGTAGTTCAGTCACCGTTCTCTGCCTGTGTTCGAACAGAGGCAGTGGATTTGCTGGTGTGTGTGTTTTTGTGTGTGTGTGAATAGGTTAGATTAAAATAGAAAAGCACAGATTGTCTTTTATTTCCCATCATGCCATGTGTATTGATTTAACATGGTTCTATTTCCGTCTGTAAAGGTAGTTGTCAGATGTTCAGTGTCTGAAGTCGAGTCTCTCTGTTCCACGTCAGAACCTGAGGCTCTATTTATAAGAACGGAACAGATACTGAGTGTCGGTTCGGTTTGATCTGGGTCCTGACCGTCCTGGTTGTGGTTCTGGTTCTGTTCCAGGCCCAGATCGCCTTTCTGCAGGGAGAGAGGAAAGGCCAGGAGAACCTGAAGAAAGACCTGGTGAGGAGGATCAAAATGCTGGAGTATGCCCTGAAGCAGGAGAGGTGAGTACCGCCCACTGCCCCCGCCCACCACCCACTGCCCCCGCCCACCACAAACACAAACACCTCAACAAATACACCCGTTAGCTCCTAAAAATACACCTCCCGCCTCCGAACTGCACAGATAAAGACAAACGGTGGCGTAGGATTCCCTCTGGTCTCTGATGGAGCAGAAAAGAACCTCCATGTTGTCTTTAGTCTATTCTGTTCTGTTCTTTTAATTCTGTTCTGTTCAATCTATTTTATCTGTTCTGTTTTGTTGTCTTCTATTCATTCTATTCTGTTCTCTTGTGTTCATTCTATTTTATTCTGTTTTATTCATTCTATTTTATTCTGTTTTATTCATTCTATTTTATTCTGTTTTATTCCATTTTGTTCTATTTCATTCTATTCTGTTCTGTTCATTCTATTCTGTTTTATTCTATTCTGTGTTGGAAACTTTAGAAGAACTTTCATATCCATTTATACATAATTATCCTGTTAAATGTCATATTGTTCTTTTTCTGCAGCTTAAAGCCTGATTCATGCCCCTGAATCGGCAGCATTTGTGTTTTTAATTACCATCAAAAGATGCAACAAGACGCGGTGAATGACTCATTAAATCTGAGGTTTGATTCACTCAGATAAAGACGCGCGATTGCGGTTTTCAACTCTTCTCTCTGAACACACAGACATGATTCCTGTCAAAACATTCTCGTTTCTCCAGGTTTGGTCACAGGTCGAAGCCGTGAACGTCACAAGTTCAGTCATGTTGAGCTGCTTCGGCGTCACCGTTCAGGCTTTGACTGCGTTACTCCAACGAACAGATGAACAAACGTCACCGACAGATCAAAGCAGGACGGAGTTGGGCTTTTATACGCACAAGTAGAACGGTCACATCCAGACCGGAATGTCTTTAAGGAGGACTGAGTTAAGGTCAAAATGCACATTATGTCAAATTACAACAGTGAAACATCATATATACTAGTGATTTGTGACTCATAAAAAAATGCTGAGATCATAATATTAACGCTCTAGTATAATGAAAGACCAATATATCGTTTATTTCTTGTGTTGGTATCGGCCTGTTGCGTTGGCCGATATGCTCTTTTTTTCTCTGCCATGATTTACTGACGGGCGAAGTTAACGGCACCTCGGTGTTCTTGGAGATACTGCTGTCCACACTGAAAGAAATCTTTTTTTGGTGTAGTAATATTTATTAGGTTAACTGTCACAATTTGTATTTCCTAATTGTAAGTAAAGAAGATTTTCTGACATTTGTTATCATTTCACAGAGAAAAAAAAATTAGTATCGGCTCCAAATATCAGCTGAGAAATATCAGTGTCCTGTATCGGTCATCGGCTAAGGCTGATGTAAAAAGAAAAAAATCTGTATCGGCCCCAAAAAAATCCTAATTTTATGCACATTTTCGCTGCTTGAAAAGTTTCCAGAAACAAACATAACGTGCAAACAAATCATGATTTATATAAACTTTTCTTCTCAGCAAAAGGAGAAAATATTTCATCAGAGAAACACCTGAATTCAACTCTCGTCCAGATGTGGATCATCCAGGCCTAGTGTCAGCTCTAAACTGAATGTGTTTGTGAACGTGAGTTAATTAAAGCCTTCACAGTCGTCATGTACGTTGTCCGCGGTGACCACGGCGGTCCAAGGTGACTTCCCTCCCGTTTGCCTCTGTTCATCATCAGACCTGTAAACTGTGGCTGATCCTCGGCCGTTTCCACCGTATATTTATCCACTTTTCTCCTCTGACATCACCGGTGTCTGGAGCAACACTTAACCCAGAACTGCTACCAGTTTCCCTGGTTGCCTAGCAACAGGTCATGTCTCCGAGGGTATCTGGAAGCAATGTTAGAACTGGCGTTCTGAATGTAGTATGTACCCAATTTGAGCAGAATTAGATTGTGTTTCGGGGGGGGGGGGGGGGG
>JAPTYQ010000008.1:2933807-2946726 GCA_029814465.1 Ostorhinchus cyanosoma
AACTGGTCTAGGTTCAGAACTGGTCTGGGTTCAGAACTGGTCTAGGTTTAGAACTGGTGTGGGTTCAGAACTGGTCTGGGTTCAGAACTGGTCTGGGTTCAGAACTGGTCTGGGTTTAGAACTGGTCTGGGTTCAGAACTGGTCTGGGTTCAGAACTGGTCTAGGTTCAGAACTGGTCTGGGTTCAGAACTGGTCTAGGTTTAGAACTGGTGTGGGTTCAGAACTGGTCTAGGTTTAGAACTGGTCTGGGTTCAGAACTGGTCTGGGTTCAGAACTGGTCTAGGTTCAGAACTGGTCTAGGTTCAGAACTGGTCTAGGTTCAGGACCCACTTTCACCCCTCAATGACAAGACAAGACCCAAACTGACGACAGTTAAACTGATCAAATGTGTTCAATAAAAGACAGTGTTTTGAACCTGAATAAACCCAGAAGACCAGTTAAACCCATAAAGACTCAGTGCTGTTTTTTTTTGTTCCCAAATGAATTTTTCTCTCTATTTAACTGTTTCTAAGTCATTCATCACCATTGGTTATAATATTATCGTCCTTATTTTGTGTTTTTTTTTTTCTCAGTGTAAATCATGTATTTTCCTATATTTAATTCACTGATCACATAGATGTTCATAAAAACTCACATTAAAGTTGAGGGTTTTTGTATCAGAAACTGAGAAAACTGAAGAAAAACAGACTTTTTCAGCAAATCTCTCATGAACTGAACATAAACCCAGTGTTTCCATCCACTGGCACTGATCCAACTCCATGGGTTTTACTGGTGAATCAATGTTGTAGAAGATGACGGTGTTTCCACGGAAATGACCAAAAATAGTCACTCGGCCGATAAAGGGTTAATGTACAGAAACACATACACACAGAGGGAAACCGGAGCCTGTCATCGTCATGGAAACGTATCGAGGAGGCTACTCACCGAAGCAGACGGCGGCGACCGATGCTCTGATCATGATGGTGTGTTGAGGAGGTCCAGCAGACGTCCTGGAATGACCCCGAGCCTAAAGACAGGAGCAGAGTTCCACCGTCATCCAACGCATTCCCTGCACATCCACTCATACCTGCACAATAACCTTGGACGCTTCAGTCGACGCCTCCGAGTCTGACAACGTGATAAACCCCCAACGTCAAACTACACTTTCCAGAGCCTTTTAGAGAAAGTGACGGCGGTCTGTGGATCGTCGTGCATTACTCATCATCCATTAGTGAAGAAAACGGAGTCAAAGGGACGTTTGGTCCAAAAACAGGCAAATACATCTGTTCAAGACGCCAAAAAGGCTGAAGTCTGGATCTGACATGGTTTTCTTATTGATTGGAAACCTGTCCTCAGGGATCATAAATGTTCAACTATCCAGGCTTCGACAAGAGCTCTGTTTACATGACGAATATTACAAAAGAAATGTTCACATCAGTCAAATATCAATGGATCAAAAGATAAAGATGAGACCAAGAAAAAGATGTAAAAGACACAATACGTCAAAGAAACAAACCTGTAGTCTGTGTTTTTGTTTGGATTTCTTCATTTTTTAGTAAAAAGCAAAACAAAAAGGTTGTAAAAGATGCAAGACAAAAATCATAAGATTTTTTTTTTAACCATAGAAGTTATGACAAGATAAACACAACAAAAATAACACAAAAAGATGACAATATAAAAAATGCAAAAAGAAATAAACCTAAATAAATATATCACTGTAAAAAACTAGATCTATCTATCTATCTATCTATCTATCTATCTATCTATCTATCTATCTATCTATCTATCTATCTATCTATACACATATACAATGAGATGCAACAAGACAAAAATTATGCAAAATGATGAAAAATGACATAAAAAACCAAATAACATGGAAATAATGTAAAGGATGTAAACAGATGAAAACAATGAAATGATGAAAAAATACACTAATAATACAACACTAGCAAGGTCCAGATGGAGGTTAGTTATTCATTTATTCATCAGTGTTTTGAACATTTAAATTTATAACTGGGTCAAAATGACCCGGTTACGTTGTTTTCTTTATAATGAAAAGTTATTTCATATTCCAGGAATTCCTCAAAAACATCTTACTGACATCATCCCATTTGCATTTTTAACTATTAACATTATAACTTTCCTTTTATAGATTTTATGTCATTGTAGTTTTTATATTACTAGCCCAGGCTTCCATAAGCGGGTCAAAATGACCCACATTCATTTAAAATAGAGTTACATCTGAACCTTTGATTCATTCAACAGTAAAACCAAAGGACTCACTCACTAAAGGAATGGTGACATTGTTCTATTGCTGTTGCTATATATTATATACAATATTCTATACATACTTTGCTTTTCACATTTTCTAAATATATGTAATTTTTTAAAAATTGTATATTTAAAAAAAAAAATAATTCTTTTGTGGGCCTAAAAATAATACAATTGATAATTTTTAACATGAAAAAAGTGTCATAAAATCACAGATTTTAACCCGGGTCATTTTGACCCGGTTTAGGGTCCAGACTCTGGTGCATCTGAGGGTTAATGTCATTTCCTCTATCGAAGTCCTTCTAAAACAGAACTTGGACTTTTTTCGACTCCAAACCCGTTCCACCTTCAGCTCTAAATAAAGAACCTGAACCAGAGCAGAAAGAACATCTGGGTTTGGAGACACGAGTCCATGTACGATTCCTCCAGCAGTAATATCTGGAGTCAGACTCAATTAGAGAGCGCACTCAGACATAATTTAACGTGTGACGAACGGCGGCTGCATTCAATCAGTCGACCTCTTTGTTTGACATGAACAACCACATCAAGATGGATCTGGGTCTGAAACTCAGCCTGTTTACGGTCGACTCATCATTTCAGCCTCTGCCTTTCATTCCCGTTCAGACGTTACAGCCGTGTAAAGACATGAATCCGTGGACGAGCCTGCGTTAACAAGAACAGACGTAGTTCCACGCCTTGTTTCCAGACGGTCAGTTGTAATAATGACAGCGCCGGTGGATCCTTATCATTCCTTTTACTTGTTCTTCTCCAGCAGCTGCACGAACAACCGCTGCACAATAAACCATCTCAGTGTGATTATTACAACATGTGCGTGTGCAATAATCGCACTGAAGGACGTACGATGGGAAGTATGAGACGCATTAACCCAAACATATCAGGTTACGACGTTAAAAAGGAAAACACGCACGGTTCTCCGATTCCAGCTAATCTACAACCGCAAATGAGAAACAGGAGGGAACGGAAAATAGAAGCCAAGATAAAGCAATGAAATGAAAACGTCCTCAGACTGGACTTTCACTGTCGACACAATGAACCAAACATTTCATGAGTTAAAACACGTCCATTCAACACATTCAGCAGAAAAAGATGATGAAGAATCAGTTCAAATAGAAGAGACTGTCTTCAGGATTTAGTCCAAAAGCAACATCAGGAAAGAGGAAGACCAACAGACGACAGAAATGATGAAAGCAGTGTTTGAAGAGATCTGGACCAGAACCACATTCATCTAGACCTGATAGAACCACATGGGTCTGGATTACTGCGCTGAACCTTAGTCCAGACTTTACTGATCCTGAATGAGTCCAGGAGCATCATGGACTCTGAGGGATCTGGGATGGACCAGGCCTATGGGGGGGACTATAGGGGGCTGGGGAGGGTACTGGGGAGGGGGCTTCTTGCCCCTGTGACCCGGACCCCATTAAGACGGTCCGGTCCAGTTAATGACGGCTCATCGAGGTTCTGTCCGCTGATGTGTCGTCTTAAATCGGTTGTTTTTCGGACATGACGGTGCGTTCAGGGACCCTGAAGGGTTAAAGCTGAAAAGTCCAGTGAGGTTTTGGATCGACACGTGCTGCTGTAAAACGTCCCATAATGCCCTGTTTTAGTGACGTGGGAGTTATTCCAGTCATCTGATGAATTTGATCCATTAAGATGCAGTCGTCTGATGAAGTGCCGTCACCCACGGAGGCCATGGCACAGATCTTCTCCCTGGGGGGGGGTATCCGACACCCCCCGTTAAACCCTCTGCCACCCACCGTCTGCTGCCTCCCACCCACAGGTTCAGTGGGATCGAGTGGGAACATGTGATCTGGCTTAAAGCCTGGCATGTTTATGAGCAGCCTGATGCAAAAGTCTAATCACATATTTAGGAGTGGGAGGTCGTTGGATCGATGGCGGAGGAGCGGCTGCTACCGCTGCCAAGGCGCCCTTGAGCATGACCCTGAAGCTCGTAACACTCGTGCAGCTGCTTGTCGGCAGCTTCGGTTTGCGGTTGAACCGGGTTTGTTTACAAGAGCGAAGGACTAACAGACATTACTACAGTTTCTGGATCAGTGAGACCATGAAAAACCGTGAACATCACTTTTAATCCCCTTCGGCCGAACAGTGTCAGACTGTGTTGGAAGTTAATGCTCTATCATTTAGATCTGATCGTCTTTGTGTAAATTTGGTGCAGATTTCTCAAAGCCTTCTTCAGATAAAGTGTTAACTTTGTTGAAAGGACATGTCGCTCTTTGACCAAGAAAAAGTAAGTTAAGGTCACTTATTTTCCAAAGGCTTCTGCTCCATGTCAACATGTTTCCACTGTATGAATTTGGTGCCGATACTTCAGTGCATTTTTCAGATAATGTAATTACGTTGTTGAATGGACAGATAGAACCATGACAAAACCATGTAACACAGTATGTCACTGACTGTATCTGAGTGAAGTTCAGTTTCATCAAGCTTGAACTCAATCTACTGCACTGATTTTCATGAGACTCAGTGGAAGGGTCGGCCACGGGTCCAAGATGAAGATGCACATCAATAAAAACTGGACCAGTCTCCCTGTATCTCATGTTCTATCAACAATCAATATGAAGTTCAATCACCAGAGGATTTTTGTATTTTTGTTACCGTTTCATCCATTTTGACTCTTGTTGTTCTGAATAAAAGTCAAACGCTTTCAGTTTTTATCCTCATTCTCATATTTAGTCCTTTATTCTTTTTCCTCTTGTTTGTCCTTTACATCTTTTACAAAATCTACAATTTATTGTGTCAGTGACATTCACCAATGGATTTACTGTCATTGGAGGAGAACTCCACTCATTCAGTCCAAGTCCATATATGACTTCTATCAGTGATCAGTAGGAACTAGACTGATATCTGGAACCATTTACATGTTAGAAACCATCAACACATGGAAGGTCATATGTAAAGGCACATTTTTAATATTTCAAAAACTTTAAAAATCAAAATTTCTCTAAATTGTGAACACATTTTGTGGACATTGTCTCAAAAAAATCTCATAAAAATTTGAAATAAATCCAACTGGAAGTTTCATTGGAGAAAATGTTTGAAGAAATTGTGAAGATGACAATGACGACAACGACAACAAGGACAATGACGGCGAAGGCTGATCTGCTTTGGTGGAGGTCTGCGCTCTTCAAATACTTTCTAGTTAATCACTGCATTTGTAGTAAATATTTAAAGTGCATAGAAATATTATAGTTTATATCACCACCAAAATGTAATCATTTGTTCCTGGTACCAGTATCAACATTTCCTGAAAATTTCATCCAAATCCATCCATAACTTTTTCAGTTATCTCGCTGTGTGTTAACAAAGCAAAGGAAGTGGAATTACTTTATTAGTTTGTAAAAAGGGGCTTATCTGATGATTCTATGTGCTCGAAATAAACTCAACTCAACTCAACTAAACTAAACTCAACTCAACTCAGCTCAACTAAACTAAACTAAACTAAACTAAACTAAACTAAACTAAACTAAACTAAACTAAACTAACTCAGTGCAGACCATAGTTTACAGGACTTTCATGTACAAACTACTGAGTCATTTCTATTATAGCTTTGACCCTAAAATATGCAGGAGGTCATAAATAAGCCCCACCGAGCACAGACTGAAAACATCCCCTTAAAATACTTTATGGGTGCGTTTGTCAGGCCCGCCGTTGGACTTTCCCTCAGGTTGACGTTCATCAACACTGACATGATTTTTCCAGCGTGTCGGGCTTTGACACACTCAACAATCACAGCTACAATTTGTCCTCGCGGGTGAAAAAAGCGAAGGGAACAAGCCGGAACAGATACGAGCGACGGCAGAAGACGGAGCTGAACAACAGTGAAGGATCAGGGACGAAGCGTCCACGTCTCCAGCTCTGATCCAGACTCATGGACGTTTCCAGCTGATATTTAAATCACATGCAAACGCTGGATCATTCTGTCCAAACATCAGCCAAGTCTGTTTTTTACTGGATTTGACACAGATTCTCAGACCTGACGTCAAGGATCAAATAATAATGATCTGAACTTTTATTCCCTCGTCCACCTGGAGCCACTGAACAGGCATCAAATACGTCGATTTGACCCAGTAAATCCAAACATCTGCCCAAACACGACCTCTGGAACCAACGAACTGCTTCTGCAAACAGATCTACTGCCAACATCCAAACCATCATCAGACTAGGAAGCATCATGAAACAGAACATTTAACTTCACCCTGAAAAAAAGAAAACAACATATGAACCCGAACCGACGCCTGTCACAGTCTGCACAAAAAAAAAAAAACTATTATTTTTCACAGTTTGTTTGAGGTCTGAATTCAAAACTTGTTAATTTTTGCGTGATTTTTGAAATTCTGAGCCATCCATTAAAATCTGCACATTGTAAATGTTAAATTCCTCCACTAACACTCTTCTACTGGGTGAGAAACAAATGCACACCGACACATTTTGGATTTTAACTCCCTAAAGCCTGAACCATTCAAACATTGACAGAAAATTCCACCTCTTTGAAACTGGAGCCTTTATTGGTCCATTTGAACAACCAAAATGTATATTTTTTTCAAATATCAATTTCCATGTATGAGTTAAAATTTTGTATCATATTTGATCCATCGGGTTTTAGCACTCAAATATTATTATTGTTGAACAAACAAAAACATAATACAACACAAACATATCTAACCAATCATTATTCTTTTTCTAAATTGTCAAAGTTCTTCCTCCTTCCTCATTAATGTCCGTCTTGTCGTGTCACTAAAGGCCTCTGGTGAATGAATTCCTCCCCCTGGTGGATTGTCTGTGTACTGCATGTATCTAATTGTATACTTCAGGTTTTTCAAGACAAACATATCACACTGATCATGGAGACGGCTTCAAAACATATGTATCAAATATGATATGTTTGACGTTATAGGGTTAACATTTGACCTAGAACAAAAAATAATGATGTATAACGTTTTTTTGTGGTTGTTTTGTTTGTGTTTTGCAAAAAGTAAAAAATATGATTTGTTTACATTACAAACATGGAATTTAAAGGGTTAAAAAAATGACACTTATTGAGTATTTTTGTTTATGGTTCAAGCTGATGAAAAGCAAAAAACAAAAATGTTAAAAAGTAAAAAAAAAAAAAAAGAAATGTATGAAAAACATTGTGACATTACTGCGATGCTGCACAGATTAAGTGCTTTTGATGATTAGAAGGACGTCTATGGGTGAAATAACAGAGAGTTAATGCAGTTAATGGAGAAAAACGCAGGTATTTTACATAATCATAAAAGTACAGGTGGATAAAACCAACAAAATGTCACTTTCTGTGTCAGACTCAGTTCATTTATATTTGAGCCTAAAAGACAAACAAGAAAACAGATTCTATTGATGTTCCAGTGACTGTTCCGTTTTCATGACACTAATGGTTTTAAATGACCTTATGACTATTTTATATTATATTATTTCACCATCGTTATTCCAATGACATCTGACTGATGACTTAAGTGTGGTTCACATCTTAAGTCCAAAATGATGCTAAAGCCATAAAACCATTGCAGTTCCTGAACCTCGATGATCGGATGGAAAACCCTGCCTCAACAGGCCTGACGTCACCGCTGGAAAAATATAAAATGTGCAAAAAATGACAATAATTTGAGACATCTTAATTTCTGTTCTCAGCGTGAGCCTCTAAACGCCGCCTTAGAAGCAGAGCAAATGATATCCCTCGACAAACACTGCAGGGAGTTTCCTGTGGAGCAGATAATAGATCCTGAGGGGACTTTCAGACGCATTCAACCCACAGATTAAACACAAACAAACAGAGGCTGAGATGGAAGATAACGCAGCACCAGCCCTGATAGTGTTGGAGAATGTTACGGTATGTGACGGCGTTCAAAAACCTGAGCACATGAATCACATCCTGGATGTGGTAAAGAAGGTGTAGATGTTGCAGAAACACCTGCGGTGACGTTCAGATAAGTCGACGTGTTCTGGACCTCAGACGGATGATGCACCGGTTCAACGTCGGAGGATTTTGAACAAATAATTCAAAGTCCATATACGACTTCCTGTCAGTGATCAACAGGAACTATATGAATACCTCAAAGCATTTACATGTTATAAAGCATCAAAATATGGACCGTTACAAGTATGAGGCAAATTCTGAATATTTCAAAAATCTAAAATTTTCAAATCTGTGAATAAAATTTGTGGATATTAGTTTCTTTTCTACTGGACGTACGCACAAAACTTTACAGATATTTACAAAATGTCGATAAAACCGAAGTGTGTATTGTCATTTTAAAAATTTTTAATCACAAATGTAATTCTTAGTTTATTATCACAAGATGACACAAGAAGTCATTCCATAAACATGGTGATGAACATAAATATCATGTTGATTTACAGATATATTTATTTTCATTATACATTATCTGTCTATCTCGTACTAAATTTAAAAATGATTCTGTTTCCTGGTGTTTCCGCACATATCACACCATGTTTCTTTTAAAACTCTTTTTCATTTGTTGAAACATCCATTTTTTATTTTATTTTTTTTATTTACGTGACTCGAGTTGCATAAAAAGCTCTTTCCATTGCAGTTTTGTGTGATATACCAATTGCACTACGTCCCAAAAACCACCTCTTGCCAGCACAAAAAATTTTAGTCGAAAAATTTGAGTTTTGGTGAAATTGTCATTTTTCCATGAGTTAAATTTTTATGCGCAAGTTATATTTGAGAAATTTGAGGATCAATAGAAAAGCGACTATTGTCTCAATGAAGATACGTGTAGAATTTGAAATGAGTCCCAACAGTAGTTTCGTCAGAGATGTTTGAAAAAATTGCTAACGAAGATGAAGATGAAGACGAAGACGACTCCTTCACAGTAGCTCGTGGCTAATCTGAGATAAGAACTGATAATCCTGCTTAAATGCATTAAAACTAACATCTGCACTGGAAAAAATCTAACCCTTATCAAGAGTACTTTTCTCAAGGTCAGTTCATTTCACTTGTTCCACTGGCACATTTTGTTTTGCTTAATTCAAGAAAAAAAATCTGCCAATGGAACAAGTGAAAATTATCTCGTAAGATTTCTTAAAATAATATTTTCCAGATCTAGTGTCTAAAAATAAGCTCTTTATATCTCACTGAAAAGTGACTCTTTAGGTGATTCTGTCTTATTTTAAGTCTGATGGACATATTTGGACTAGAAATGAGAAAAATACACTTGGTAAGATTTAGATTTTTGCAGCGTGTTTCAAAAATCGAAAGAAAAGAAAGTCCAGATATTTGACTTCAAACAGGGAATAAAAGCATAAAATGAAAGTCTTAAAAGTGAACATTCAACTCCTCGACCTCCTCACTATCACAGCTCCACTTCTGCAGGATTATTGCGCTGTTCTTTTCCCCAAAACAGAATCTCCCACACACTCCTGCTGCATGTGAACAGATGAAATAGACCGTGAACACACAGACAATTAGCTCAAAAGACAAACGGAAAACAAGTGGTTTTATGGGGCGCTGGTGGAGATGAAAGGCTGGGGCTGCAGGGCCCGGGTCCCGGGTCCCGGGTCCAGACCTCAGCAGCTCAGACAGGTCGCATAGTTGGAGGAATTAAAGCGCAGGATAACGGCCGCACGACAACCTGGATTACACGCTCACAACAGCCTCACATTACACAAGGTGTTTTGGCCCGAGTTCAGCGCCGCAGCGAAGGCAACGTTTTCACTTCCCTCAGGGACAATTCGATTCCCTTCTTCCTACTAATGCACCAGACGGGTGATAACGGCGAAGAACACTTCCACCTGCGGCAGAGACACAAGTGTACGGCGGCGATAATGCAAACAGGATGCACAGCCGCCGCTTTCAAAGAGCACAATGGGTTTGACGGACCACACACACCTGAGCTGAAGTCGAACAGGGTTTAAAGGACACACGGTACAGAAGCACGACCATCCACGACATGATTTAACCCTTTAAGGAACAGCATTTATTTATGGTGCTTCTGTTATAAAAGTGTCCGAAAATGGCTTTTTTTGTCAATTCTTTTGCCACTTTGAGGAAAAACTTTACTGCTAAAAAATGCTAAAAACAGAATGTTATAATGAAAAAAAATCTTGATTTGTTAATTAAATTTCTGATGAAAAACAACTGTAAATGTTCATAATAAAACTTTGTGAGATTACAGAACTAAACTTTCCTCTGTTTTCCTTGTGTTCGTGTATTATAGTTGGTTTAAATCATTAAGTTCATGTTCTTCTTCTTCTTTTTGGTTCTTTGGTGTCATTTGGATCCTGTTGATAGTCTGTGTTCACTTTCTGTCTGGTTGTAGACAGAGCCCTTCATTTCACTGACAAAACCATCCATCATCTGATTCAAACACACACTGTGTATCTGTATATGCTCTGGATAGATCTGCATAAAGATTTACATATATGTACAAATAGACATTTATAGAATATTTACAGACAAATACAACTATCAATGAACTATACAAACCACAAAAATACAGATAAAAGAGAAAAAAAGGCAAAAACAATGGCTAAACTCTGCAAAACAAACCAGTAGAACACTCCAAAACAGCATTATCACTATTATATACACTAACTGACAGGAATTCACCGCTAAAACACTGCGAAAAGTAATAAAAATCTTCCATCTCTCTCTCACCGACTGCACTCTGCTGCTCTGTGCTCCGCCCACTTCCACCCCTCCCCCTCAGCCATTGCAGACGTCTACCCTAATGTGTTCTAAACCAATAGAAAGAACCTAATCTCAGTTTTCAGATTCTAAATACAAACATACTGTTAATTTAATCTAA
The DNA here is from genome assembly GCA_029814465.1 of Ostorhinchus cyanosoma. NCBI lineage: Eukaryota > Metazoa > Chordata > Actinopteri > Kurtiformes > Apogonidae > Ostorhinchus > Ostorhinchus cyanosoma. The sequence continues at coordinate 2,944,886 of JAPTYQ010000008.1, forward strand.
TGTCAATATTCAGTGAAACAGAATCAGGTCATTTTTAGAAGTTTTGCCTTTTTCATCCCCAATTCTTTATTATTACACAGAAACTAACAACCACTAACATGTGACAACCTTAAGCATGTAGTATATGCAGTTTTAAGCCTGAAACATGTTGCATCTCTGCATGTGTTTGGCTTTGACCCTTTATTATTTCCTGAATTTCAGTGTAACACTAATCGCTGTGTATTCAGTTTTAGGTCTTTAAAGTGTTCAGAGTCCAAACATGTCACTGCACCGTCGTCCTGCAGATAAAACACCAAGGCCAGAAATGGTTGTAGGACGTTATATTTGATGATCTGCTCGACTTCAAATCTGAATGTGTGGAAAAGCCATTGAACACAAGATGCGTTTGAGTTCAACGGGACACAAACGGAGCTGAAAAGGCCCATTTTCTCAGCAGTAAAACCAGCATCTTTCTAAACCAAGTGCCATAAAACCAAGACTGAGTGTGCTATTATGTGCCACCCTGTCATATTACAGCTGTTTTTAGAATTTATGTCACTTATGATGATATGATTTTAGGTGATGCAGTGAATCCATGTCAACCACAACATCCACATTTAGAAGATGCACAAACAGGACGGACGCCAGAGCAAAGGGATTAGGCATCGACGTCCAGGATGTGACGGGAAACATCCAGAGACCGAAGACAGGGACTGTTTGAGTTAGACGACATCTGCACAAACACAGATCCTGTTTCCATGACCACAACAATCTAACAACTGGGAATGATCAGATAAATGTGGTAGTCAGATCTAACACCTGTGCCTGCGTGTTGACCCGTGGTTCCCCGTTGGTTCTAGATCCTCTAGATTCATCGTCAGTACCGAGGACGGGATGGATGTGAAAAGGGGAGTGTTTTGAAAATCCACATCCCGACCCTGAGGGGCAGTATCCCGGTCCCTCAGAACAGTATGCTATACCACATGTGTCCAGCAGTCACCACCAAAGCCAACCACGGCAAATAAATGTGGTCGTTTTGATGCTTTGGGGAAAAGATACGAGTCTATATTTTCTAAGTACTGACATAAAAATTGTTTGGTAAATCATTCTTTAAAATTTAAACAATTATTCATATATCAATACTGATATCTAGGGATTGAAGTTAGTAAATATGTCGTTCCTGTTTTTAACTTCATTTCCCATCATGCAGCATGGTACTGCACTTCCTGTCAACTAGTGATCGACCGATATGGATTTTTCTCCAGCCTTCGCTGATGACAGATACAGGCCGCTGATATTTCTAAGCCGATATCTGGAGCCAATACTGATTTTTTTTTCTTTGTCAAATGATAACAAATGTCAGAAAATCTTCTTTACTTACAATTAGAAAATAAAAATTGTGCCAGTTAACCTAATAAATATTACAACACCAAAAGTCTTTTTTTTCAGTGTTGACAGCAGTATCTGCGAGAACATGGAGGTGCCGTGAACTTCACCTGGAGGAAAATGAAGGCAGGAAAAAAGAGCATATCAGCCAACGCAACAGCTGATACAAGAAAAGAACAGAAATATCTGCCCAATATGTCGGCCTGCCAATATATCAGTCTATCATTATCGTCAACCATCATGGGCATAGCAACGTGATTCTAAGGCTATTGTATTCCAAAATTACTAATATCTCCAAAAGTATTGGTCCTATCAACATGCCATTGTCACTAGTCTCTTCTTTGACCAAAAATACACAAGTAGGACCAACTGCAGCAGTCAGCTGTGAACGGATTTAGAGTGATGCCCAAGACACACACACACACACACACACACACACACACACACACACACACACACACACACACACACACACA
>JAPTYQ010000008.1:2963177-2987372 GCA_029814465.1 Ostorhinchus cyanosoma
CTAAAACAAACAGAAGTTGTCATTATTTATAGGCATAAGGTAATATTTTTTTCACATTACACAAGAACATTTGGAGTCATTATTTATATGTTGTGCTATAATTTTACCTGTGATCACACTTGGACCTTTGGCGGCCCAGTTTTGGCCCACGGTCCGTATGTTTAACACTGTTGAGTTAAGCTGCAGTGTATTTGATACGTCCTGGAGACGTGGGATGTGGCCTGACTTGCCACCGTTCATGTCCCATCATGCTTCATGCAGTAATCTGCTAATGCTCACATGCCTGTCTCCTTCACCTCCTGCTCCTTCTATTTCTGGCTCTTCTTACTTTCCCCTGGTTTCCTTCCTTCCATCCCTCCCTGAGCCCATGTCTCCGGGGGACGGTCAAACCGCAGCGTGGGCGGAGGCTGCCGCTGTTTCTCCTCCACCTGAAAACCTCAGGTCAGAAGGCTAACAGATGAGCTCACCTGGCAGCTCCTCTATTTACAGCAGGGGTGTCAAACATAGGGCCCCCGGGCCAAAACCGGCCCACCAAAGCGTCCAATCCGGCCCTTCATTCAATGGCACTCAGAGTCAAGGGTGTCAGTTTTAGTTCAGGGGTCACATACAAATTAAAATAACAGCAGGATAACCTATAAATAATGACAAGTCCAAATTCTGTTCTTGGTTTAATGAGAAAAAAAGTCCAAGTATATTAGAAAAATATTTACATTTACAAACTACAGTTTCACAAAAAAAAGTGATTAACCTGAACAAAGATGAACAAACACAAATGAAGAAAATAAGGGCAATTTTAACAATATTCTGCTTCTTATTAAATGTTTTGTATATTTTCAGATCCACAGTGATCTTTAAATTGTGTTAATAATAAGCTGAGACAATATTGTTGAAATACTATGCACTTATTTTTCTTAAAAAACTTTGTGCATGGTTGTTTGGGTTGTTCACTTTCATTTTCATAATTTAATGTTGCTTTTTTGTTTTACACTAAAACAATGAAAAATTTGGTTTATTCTTCATAGGTTATTATGCCTATTATTTAAACACAGGGAATCATTCCTTCCTGTGTCCATCAGACTGGTTAATTCCTCGTTATAACCACATCATTTTTAATAACACAATATGTTTCACACTTATTTCTGTATATTTCTTTAATTATATTGATAATATATTGTCTAGTACATATTGTAGAAATTGCTGTTCTAATTGTGTCTTAATAGAATGTTTTAATATGTATATTTGGTATATGTATATATTCAGAGATACTGTTTTCTTTGTAGTATTGTTCATTTCTTTCCTGTTACTTCTTAATACACTTGAATGGAGTAACTGTGACACACAATCATTTCCCTTGGGATTAATAAAGTATTCAGATTCTGATATTTAACTGGTCTGGTCCACTTGAGATGATATTGGGCTGAATGTGGAGCCTGATCTAATGTGTTTGACAGCCCTGCTTTACAGTATCTTCCTCTCACACAGACGGAGGTTTTAACACTCCGGAGGCTGAGAGTGTTCTGGTTACACCGGCTTGTTTTGGTATGACTCTCTAGAGAGTTCGCTCACTGCTGCACGGATATCACAGCTTCCACCACAGCTACTGGCCCAGAGCAAGAAAAATATCCCGGAAGAACTTCAAGTATGACAAATATTTCATTTGAAGCCGAGGCCGAGGGGGGACAGTGAACCGAGCAGGAATAAAACCCCAGAAGACATTACTGAGGTGTGATATTTTACTTAAAAAACACAATCAGGGACGGCGGCAGCGCCGATCTTCAGCTTTTGTTTATTTTCTGTTTGCTTGTTGACAGGTGTTACTCTGCTTTGAAGAGTTCCCCCAGTTAAGGGCCTCCACTGTGCTAATCTCATTACAGATTTATCCACCGGCCCAAATGGCTACGAGCATAATCCCCTCCACTCACATTCACACGCATGCACACTGCTCTGGGACGCTGAAACACTTCCAGATTCCTTTAATGTACTTCATTAAGTGTTTTTGGACCAAGAGATCAGATGAATGTGCACATTTTTTGCAACTCTGCACAGTCATCACTCCATTATGACAGGAAAAACAAAGGTGATTCAAGAAAAGAGAGAAAAATACCAGACAGCGGGGGTGATTTGTACAGAAACATACACTTGTATTTGTGTTGCTTTTACCTGGCAGGTCCAGATCCAGGTGACTAAATACCCGTCATCCTTCAAGATATTAAATATTTCTAATATTCCTCTGGAGTAGCCGAACACTGAGATGCTAGCGTCAGAGATAGCCAGATTTAATGTGAGGAGATCTGTGGGCTGAAGCGATGCTCGTTGTCTGTACAGGACAAACATCACTAAGCTGTTTCCAAACCAGGAAAGCCACCCTGCAGAGAAAAAAACAAGATTTAATGGACCAGTTGAGCTGAGTCGTGATGTAATGTATTGTACATCACATGGAAATGCATCCAACTGTCCTGGCACTAATGCTAATGATGGTAATGTCATCATAGTGCTATTTTATTATATTATAACATACTATTCTGCATCATACTGTATTACACATTATTGTGATGTCAGGGAATATATTACAATATATCGCACTGTACCGACTCATCGCGTTGCCACATATTTTACTAAACTACATCATATCATATTGTATCATACTGTATTACACATTATCGTTAAGTCGGGAGATGTACTGTAATATATTGCAATGTACTGAGTCATACTATTGTCACATATTTTATGAAAGTATATCATATCAGGGGATGTATCGGGCTGAGCCGAGTCATGTGTGTCATATTGTACTGTATGATTTTGCCACATATCTGTATAATTTAGTGCCAATAATGAACAGATTTACTCCAACAAAATACCATGCATTTCCTAAACTATGTCTTAATATAAAACACACAATGTTTTAACACTGACATCCAATAACACTGTAGATAAGATGCAGTAGATAACAACATGAGACAGGGATACAGCATAGTAACATTTAGTAACAAAGAATTTTACACAAAAGTGAGATCATTAGGGCAAAAAAAAGCCAAGAGCTTCCCATGTCTTTGTAAAACTCAAGTGTTACACAAAACCACCAGACTGCATTAGATTACACGGACCAATGGACAAACAATTCGCCAATGCAAACACAACTGCGTTCACCAACAACTGGCCTTCGGAAACACAAGAAAATGCAGCAGGTTTTGTTTTAAGCATGTAATCTTTTTAGAGACTTGGGAAGAAAAATCACAAAGCAATTTCCTTATGTGCAATTTCTTTGCAGAAGAGTGAGAGTAAATTCAATCACCTAGGATGTAATGGATACAGTTGGAGTTGGTTTAAGGGATTAAATGTATAATTGATGACAGGTTTTATCTCATTGGCCTGTGTTTATGAGTGGACTTACCCAACACTAGCAGGTAGACTCCGATGATGGTTTCTCCCTGCTCGGACAGTGGAGGCTCCGTGTGCAAAGTGCTCAAGTTGTTATTCCTCCATGGGATACTGGCCACCTTCACAGGATAACCCTTCAGTGTTATTTCCATGGCCTGAGTTTCGATGCCAAGGCATGAATCCCCGTCGTTCTCTACGGTATCTCTGTCTTCTGACGGTGGAAGAAACTACTGTCACACTAGTGAGGACGACTGGGCGCTGCATCTTAAATCCAGCTTAGAAACAGTCGCTAAAGCCTGTCCACTCACTGTCCAAATGATTGCACTGGTAATCCTATCGGTAGCTTAGCATCCACGCAGATGGAGATTTTTTGGAGGAAATCCAACCGGGAAACGTCCACTCAGCTTTTCCACAAAACTTTTGGTGGAGCTGAGTGGTTTTAATTTAATTAAAGATGCTTAAAGACAAATCAAACATGAAATCACCCAAACAACATATGGTCTGAACCACATGTAGCATCTGTCTCCACTTCAGAAACACGTTGTTTTTTTTTTAAATGATTCATCTTTTTACTAAACTTTTTAAATAGAAATATATGAGGGAGAGTCAAAAAGTTCTCAGCCAAATGTCAAAGACTGTGTCAAAGCACAGCCCCAGCCATTCTACAAAGAAAGAATTTACCAATGGAAACAGACAAAAGTATTTAGACTCTAATGGAACTTATGGAGAAAAATAGTTTTGCACTTTTGATAAACTTATTACATTTGTCTGAGGATTTTTTGTTTTTCCCTTGTATGCTTAGATTTAAATTGGGATAAAATCTACACCTAATCCCATAAATATCCAGAAAATCTGTATTTTGTGACTCAAACAGAGGACTAACTGTACTGTGTAGAGTTATTAATAAACTTTACAACACATCTGAGATGATAAATGTCCAAAATATGAATAGGGATCATGAGCGCATACAGACACTGAATTAACAGAGAATGTAAACATCTCTTGGCTACTTCTCTGGTTGGATCACTTTTTACTCTTTTATGGTCTAATTATCAGCCCACTGTGGATTTATAAAATCCTCCCATGAATGTTGCTGAAACATCTGAGCTGTTAAAGTCCAGGAGCTCATAGGTTTTGAGGTTTTCCCTGGTTTCTGGGAGGTTTGGGCGATGTGGGGCTTTGAAACCGTGGAATTTGAGGTTCATCCTTGAAGAAAATCTGATGTTACTTCATCAACTCCTGTGCGGTCATTCACAGTTTCATCTATAGGTTTGGGAGAGATTTATGTGTATGGGGGGAGTCTCAAAGAAGATTTAGCTTTTTTTTTTTTTTTTTTTTATTAAAAGTACACAATCATGACAGTATGATTTTTTTTTTAGTTATTGCTGCTAAAACTGGTTCTACACACCTTTTTTTCACAGATCTATCAATATATTTTGGCTTAAATTTTGTTAAATAGTGACACAATTTTGATCTAAATAATGTAATAATTTTTAAGTCCACAGAATATTCTCTTGACTAATAATGTCCCGTTGCTTTGGATCATTATTATTATCCTTTCATTGTACAAAAATAGTCCCAGTGTCCCTGTATGTCTGCGTCATGTTCTATGTGAATCAATCCCCGGTTGAATGTGTGAGTTTGTCAGGTTCTGTCTCTTTGTTCCAGTCCGGTGGTCTGGATGCAGATCCATCTCCCAATAGAAGTGGGTGGGACTTTGACTGGAGGAAAACTCAACTCATTCAAAGTCCATATGCGACTTCTATCAGTGATCAGTAGGAACTAGACTGATATCGGGAACCATTTACATGTTATAAACCTTCAACATATGGACCATTAGAAGGAAAGGCACATTTTAAAGAATTCAAAAATGTATAAAAAAATTTAAAAATCAAAATTTCTCAATACTGTGACAAAACTTTGTAGACATTGTTCCAAGGAGGACACAGCTAAAATTTGAAATTAATCCGACAAGTAGTTTTGTCAGAGAAGATGTTTGAAGAAATTTCTAATGAAGACGACAATGAAGATGCATGTTCACAGGAGCTCACGGCCGTGGTAAATAAACAACACCCAAAAGGAGGCCAGTATATGTATGAAAAGTCATTCTAATCGTTACTCTGCACTTAACATTAAATTCTTTGGCTGAAGGCGTCCACAGTATCCAGTCCATGAACCCTTTGAACTGTCTCTGTTTTCTGCATGAATTGGTCATAATATGTGAAACACTCAAACATCTTGAGTTTGCCATTCATAAGAAGCATCTGTTGACATGAAGCACGCATACTTTGTCATGCCACTCTATATGTATGAATGTAATCCAGTTTGGCATCCAAAGAAAACGATGAAAGGATTTTAGGAACATGTGCTTGGCAGGGTTGAAATACAGAAATACATCAATAAAAGAGGAATCTTCCAACTGAACGACCTGATAAGCCTTTTTGCTGCTCTTTATCTGGGAATTACAAACGCTATAATTAATAAACATAATCAAGAGAGTTTGGAAAGAGTTGCTCTGTCATGCAAAGTCATGCAAAGTAGCAAAATGGAAGGGGAGGGGGGGGGTCATGGTTGGATGCCCCCTTATGAACAGAAATAACTGAATGATCCAGATTTTTATAGCAAACACCTGACATACATACAGTCTTTACCTTACACATGGCTGTATTTCTTAAACTCTACCGTCTTATTGAAATGTAAAAAAACTAGTGTTTTTCTTAGATATGCCCCATACGCTGAAAATCAATAAAACCAGAGCTATAGATTGACAGAAACTATAAAAAAACCTTCCCACTCCACATCGGCTGGAGACAGTGTGTTCCAGCTTCTATACTGTACATGGTCTGGCAGCAATTTACGTCATCCTACCCGTTGAAAAAATGCCTTTGTACTCATCGTACGTCCTGCACCAGTGACTACGAAGCAGCGCCTCTGAGGGTGGGTGCTCCCCTCTGCCCCCCCCACCACACACACACACACACACACACACACACACACACACACACACACACACATACATACACACCCTCCAGAGACCTGTTCCAGTTTCCACTAATCACTTCCATTTAGAAAAGGTCATGGTGTTATGACTTTGGTCCTGGCTGCACTTAGCTAAAATGTGGACCCGTCACCAAAACTGGGCCAGAAGTATCAAATAAAACATAATCAAGTTAGTGTGAGCTAATGCGTACGCTGACAAATTCACTGATGTCAGGGTACGAGTATCTGGAACTGCAAGAGCATGTGGAGGTTTCCCATAGGATATACAGCATCACCGGCGGAAAGCAAGAGGGCACGTGAAGTCATTTATCAGACGAGCAGAGGGGGTCAAACAGGCTCTGGACTCTACAACAGGGGGTCAAACATACGGCTCATGGGCCAACACCGGCCGCCAAAGGGTCCAATCCAGCCCGTGAGATGAAATATTTCTACCTTTAACTGATTTTTTAAAAAATATTATCCTCCTTATTTGGCATTTTTAGTGCAAATCATGTATTTACCGATATTTAATTCACAGATCATGAAGATGTTCATAAAAACTCAGAGTAAATTCAAAGTTAATTATATCAAAATGGAGAAAAATGAAGAAAGTTATTTTTTCAGCAAAGATATTGTTGATTTTAAAACCAAGTGTGTCCATCTACTGTCACCGATCGAACTCCATGGGTTTTATTGATGAATCAATGTGGCAGAAGATGATGGTGTTTCCACGGTAACTACCAACCCTCTGAACGTCCAATCTGATGACCATGAAAAGATGGCAAACTGGATTTTACAACAATTATTTCCATGGATTGATTGGAATAGTGGGTCAACAAGTATGAATCAATTACATCAGTAGATGGTTTGTGTCACTGGTGGTCGTTGGGTCTTTATGGGTTAAAATCATTTTAGTTCAGATTTGAATAGTGACAACTGCAATAATAATGAGTCCACATTTTTCTGTTTTAGTGTAAAAAAAAAAAAAAAAGTACATGAATATTAAAAACCTGACATAACTGAAGAAAAATAAGCCTAACAGTCACAATATTATTCCTGTTACTAAATGTTTTCTGTATTTGTTGAGCCACTGCTTTATGTAAGTTTTATTATTTCATTGTTAAAATTGCATTTATTTCACTTAAGAAATTCCAGGTTGCTCATATTTTTTACATTCTTTTAAAGGATAGTTCTGAGATGGAAATGTTTTCATACTGTACTCTTTCACTCTAAAACATCTAGAAAAGTTTGTTTTTGTCATTATTCAGAGGTTATTGTGTGATTATTTTACTGGTCTGACCTGTTTGTGATCATATTGGGTTGAATGTGGAACCTGAACCAAAATGATTTTGACATCCGTCTAGTGGCTGCACATTAGGTCATCTTTACATAATATGAAGATCAGTAAACCATTAAAGCATAAATCAAAAGGATAAGACTGACAAGAGTGAAAATTAAATTCTCCCAAATCAATTTTTAAAGTCAGCGATACAGGAAACATGACGTCTTTACTCTGTGATCCAGTCTCCATTTATCGTTTCATCTGGTTATGATTTTTAAATTGTTTTCATTAAAAGTCTTCTGTGATATTTTTGTCTTGTGTAGTTTTTTTCTTGTAGAACAGAGGGTGAACTCATTTTCTTTATTCTGATTTATATATGCTGGTTTTTGTAACATAAAGTCAATAGAACCAAAAACAAAAAAAGCATTAAATCACAAACTGGTGTGTTTTCAATGTGTTTCGTCTTGTTCTTCTTCTTGTCTTATGTTGTTTATTCATCTCATTTTATGTTTTTGTCAGTTTTCGTCTTGTTACATTTGTAGTTTGCGATCTTTACTGATGGAGTCACGAGGATTTTTGCGTTTTTGTAACTGTTCAATTCATTTTGACTGGTCTTGTTCTGAATAAGAGTCAAATGCTTTCAGTCTTTATCCTCATTCTCATCTTCAGCCTTTTATTCATTTTCTTCTTGGTTTGTCCTTTACATCTTTTATGATATCTGGAACCATTTACAGGTTATAAACCATCAAAATACGGACCATTAGAAGGAAAGGCAAATGTTTAATATTTCAAAAAATTGTCAGAAATTCAAGGTCAAAATTTCTCAAAACTGTGACCAAAGTTTGTACACATTGTCCCATGGAAGCCACATAGAAAATCTGAAATGAATCCAACCAGTAGTTTCGTCAGAGAAGATGTTTGAAGAAATTAAACTAACAAATACGACAATGACGATGAAGACGATAACGAGGACAACAGCGTACACAGCGCCTTCACATTAGCTCATGGTCGATTGGCTGGTGAGATTAAAACCGTGGATGATTCAACTTGAATGTAAAGCTAAATCAACATCCTGCTTTGAAAAAGGTACAGAATATATAGAATAAAAATAAATAATCTGCGTGTGCTGTTGATGTTTGTGATTCCATCCTTTTGTTTTATTGTAGAGTCGACCCTCCGTCATCCTCTGGCCTCCTGGTCTCTGCAGTGAACTCCACCGTGGATAAACATCTACTGAAGGGGACCCTGACCTCCCCCCTTCAGGTTGTGTTTATTCCACAGAGTGCACCTTGTTTCCCTGGTCTGGCCCGTCACAGAGCGGCTCTGACGGCCCTCAGGATGTGGAGGGAAGGCTCGCCGCTGCCAGATGCCTCAGCGCTTCCGAGTCCTCCTCATCAAACCCTTTCTTTGAGCCTCTGAACGCCGGCCGACCGAGAGCCAGGGATGGAGCTGAAGGAAAGTGAACCTCTGACCTCGACTGTCACCCGTCCAGTGCCGAACACTGAGGCCAGTCATGGCTCTGCCCCGCCTTCGCTCAGCGACGCCACATGACAAGGCTTCGCTTCTGTGATCCTGGTTTGTGCGCAACGTAGAGACAGGAAAGTTTTCTACCCAAACTCCTCTGGTTAAAAGTGCACAACCTGATAATGGATGTAGGAGGGACCATAAAGACCTCATGACGCCATGTAGCGGACAGTGCCAGATGTAAAAAGATTTAAAACTGTTGTGACACAATCATCATCTTGAAGCAGGGGTGTCAAACATACAGCCCATGGGCTAAAATGGGGGGCCCCTCAAGGGTCCAATCTGAAACAAAGTGTAAAAATTACATTGAAGACTTTAAATATTAAGGGTGTCAAACTAATTTTTGTTCAGGGCAAAAATACAGCCCATTTTCATCTCATGTGAAATAATAACAGAATTACCTATAAATCGTGATGACTCCAAAGTTTTTTCTTAGTTTAATGTGAAAAAAAAAGAAAAAAAGTAAAATTATATCATGAGAATGTTTAGATCTACAAACTATCCTTTAAAAAAAATGTGAATAATCTGAACAAATATCAACAACCTGAAGAAAAATAAGTGTAATTTTAACAGTATAATGCTTGTTACATAATGTTTTGTGTATTTGTGGATCCACTGTGATCTTTAAGTTGGTTAATAACAGACTGAGACATATTGTTGTTAAAAATGCACTTATTCTCCTAAGAAATTTCAGGTTGTACATGGTTGTTCGGGTTATTGACATTTTCATAATGTATTTTTACAGTTTTGTTTTGTTTTGGGTTTTTTTTTACAGTATAACAAAGAGAACAATTTGGAGTTATTATTTAGAGGTTAATAAGCCTGTTATTTTACTGGTCCAGCCTGTTCATGGCTCCTAAAGTGGGTTTGACACCTTTGCCTTGAAGCGTTGACATGTAACATCCATGTGTTGTGTGTTTACATGCCATGTTCTCACCACTCAAAAACCAACACACATTTATTATTGTGAAATGTGGGTAACCAAGGCAGTCATTAGCTTAGCAATGGAGTTAGCCAACATCAACAACAGCCAGCTCGTAGCATGACACGGACTCCAACATGAACACCACTGGAGAACAGAAAAAATACAAAAACTACATAAAAACTATAGTGAACAGTGCAGTTTTGTGATGGTAGTCCGTCACGTATAGACATTAACTGACACATTAGCTTGTGTTGATGTAGCGGAGACACTGAAGAAATGAGTGGATTTTCGTAGAGAAAAGGTTGAGTCTTCTACGTAGAAATCAGTCTGAGGATAGTTATCAGAAATGCAGGTGACCACAACAGTCATTAGCTGACAACATGAGTTAGTTAACATCAACATGACCAGCGTAAAAGAGGCTCAACAGACAATTCATGAAGACAGATTGTGTGAATATGCAATTTAAAAAAGGGAATTTTAAATATGAGACATTAAATAAAAAGTACAATGAACTATGCAGTTTCTAAGGTGCTGGTTTTGTGCTGGTAGATAATGCAAATAAACAACTTGCCGACTCCATTTCCACCCAATATTCGTGTCAGTTTCCTACATCCAGGAGCTTGAACAATGATTGATCATGTGGAGGACTTGGGTAGTTTTTAAAGTAAAATATTCATATATCAGTGGTGAGTTCTTCTGGGCCTTTTTCTGCTCCACTACAGCATAAACAATGTCCAAAACAAGCCACCATTAGCTTAGAAATGAAGACAGCTAGTGTTAAAAAAAAAACCTTCTCAACACACCATTTTTCATAAATCTAATTAAAGTTTGAGGCTAATGCTTAACTTGCTTTATTAACCCCATTCAGAAATTTGGTGTCTGCATTTTACATCTCCTCATACACACATATTTAGCATTAGCACATAGGACGCATTAGGGGCAATGAACTTCTAAAGATATTTTGAAAACTTTTGATTTAGACAAGAAAAGAAACAGTGTCAGGACTGGGTAGAACTGGAAAACATGATAAAGATCAGCCAGTAGCTTGGGTGAAGATTTGTTCCAAAGTAACCACAGGATAAAATATACTCCGCTAAGGGTTTGGTGGACTACAGGTGCAACTAACACTAGAACTGATAAAATCTCGTTAACTATTCGGTTCCTGAGAACAAATATAAAACTACTTATGCACTCAGAGAGACTCAACACGCTAACTAAAACAACCGCAGCCTCATGAAGGCGTTTTTCGCTTCTACTGGGAGTTACAGCCTTGTTAAGATGACTTCATGAATGATGTTGACACGTTGAGTAGTTAGGGGCGTCATCCTCTTACAGTGAAAGTGAGGATTAGTCCGTCTGGCAGCGAATGAGCAGCTCGTCACGGCCGTGTTGAAGACAGCTGCAGCTGAGATTACATTAACCAAGAGGTTAGAGGCCACAGGAGGACCTGCATTCACCGCTGCCGACGTCAAGTATCTGTGACAGTTGGCACGAAACAAGTGTGTCAACGGAAATAGTTTACTGTCTTCAACCTGTCATTTATGTCCACTGGATATTTCACTTTTACATATAGACCTGAGTAGGATGTTGACTACAGGGGAAAGTGACGTGACTAAAGCTCCAAGATGCTTTTTTTGCTTCTTGATGTGAACGTTTGGTGCGTCTACGTCATGGCTGTCAGTCATTGTAGTTCAGGTTCCACATTCAGCTCAATGTGATCTGAAGTGGGCCGGACCAATAAAATAATAATATGATTAACTATAAATAATGACAACTCCAACCTTTCCTTTAAGTTTTAGTGAAAAAGGTAAACTTAAATTATGAAAATGTTTACATCTACAAACCTTCCTATCCTTGAACCATGAACCTGAAATTTCTTAAGAAAAATTATTAAAATTTTAACAATATTATGCCTCAGTTTATTATTTACACATGTACATTACAACTTACAAATACACAGAACATTTAGTAAAAGGTATAATATTAGTAGAATTACACTTAAGACTTTTGCACTTTGCAGATTCATCCCATGGCCCACATTGGCAGGTTTTGGTCCACAGGCCATATGTTTGACACCCCTGGTCTATGTCAATCATCATTGTGGGGTTTAATTTTTCTAGGAGGCACTATTTAGTCATTCATTCTCACACTTTTTGACAGACATTAACCCATAAATTTGCAAAAATAAATAAACCCTTATAATATCAACATAAATTAGACAATGCAGCTGAGTCAAGTGCTTCATAAATGTTTTGTCTTTTCTGGCCACAGAAGTGAAAGAACTGAATGTGTCCATATGCTCTAGTGTTGTTCACACACTGAACCTCATAATGCGACATGGAGTGGACACTGTACAATACGGAGGTGTTAGCCCGTTACAGGACCACGTTAAGATGGGCTTAACTCGGGCTTGTATGCTTTGGCACGTGGGAGAGTGGCCACAGAAGGCCACTGTATCATTAGGCTTATGATGATTACTCTCTCGCTCTCTGTTGAGGGAAGCCTATGAGGTTAAACGCTCACAATTTTCCAAATGGAAAATCACAGACACAGATACTATTATGGAGGTGTGTGTTAAAGGCTACGAGCTGTCTGAAGGCAACAAAGCCTCTCTTCACAGAGGACATACACCAGGTAATGAGACCAATACAGGATCTCCTTAAAAAGGTCTACAGACTGAAGTAGAGCGCTCAGACACAGGGCATGCTTGTATCAGGACTCTGCGTGGTGAGGAGGTAAAAGGCTCGCCTGTCATTTTTGGGGGCAAACTGTGCATGATATTTCTAAAAAAAAAAAAAAAAAAAAACCCGACCCTCATTGCTGTAAAATATTATGCCAATTTATTTACAGGTATTTAGAGGCAGAATATTTTTGGCTAATGTGGTCGACTACAGAGTACTGGAGATAGATTTACTGGACTTATGTTTTATTGAATTCATGACCTGTTTTGGTCCATCAGCGCCTATGTCGCTACAAGAGAAGTTTATATACATAAAGGAGAAGTCCTGTCTAATGTTATCCTCCAGCTCAGAGGGTGGTTAAATATCTCATTTGGTTTAAAGGTAGATAGTACTTATTTGAATGTCTTTTTTGTTGATTTGGTATTGTTAGTGTGTTACAGTAACCTATGGGGGGGTTATGTCAGGAGGACGGGGTATCTAATCCACCCATGGGCTGGACAGTGTCTTAAGTTAAAACAACTTAACACTCAATCCCAGAGTGGGTTGGACTCTGCCGTGGCCGCCCCTCGTCACTGATTCAGGCATCTGGTTTTCAGCATCGCATCTTTGCTGTTTGCAGATGATGTGGTCCTGTCGTCCTCCAGCTCACACGGTTTGTTTGTAGCTGAGATGGGAATTAACACCTCAGAGTCTGAGAATGGAGAAGGGTGGAACACAGCTGCCCCAAGGTAGGAAGGAGCTTAAGCATCCTGGGGTCATTTCAGACGGAAACGCTTTCATGTTTCAAGAGTAAATGGTTGACAGAATATGGAAAACTTTGAAACAATGGTATATAATCCAGCAGAGACAGACACCAACACTTCATGCTTCAGATTTTTAATCAAAACAACTCTTTCATCTATCAACTCCAAGTTTAATTGTATGAAATACAATATTGAACTAAAACTCAACTAAGATGATGAAGAACTGATTCTCAATATTCACACGACAGTAGTGGATGGAAATGCAGATTAATACACGTATAAATGTCCAACACATTTAGATGGAAATGTGCCTGTTGAGAGTTGAGCCCATGAAAATGGCTGTTGACCGACTAAAACTATATATTTCTGTGAATTTGAATATTATTAAATTAGATATGGTCACGAGTCTTTCGTGTTTTAGCATTACTTTCAGAATACATGGAAGTGTTTATATGTCCTTCCTCATTGTCAGTCAGGAAGACTAATTTGCAGAAACATGCAGCTGGTCTACAGGTGAAGATGGCTCTGGTCCAATAACAAATCCCTTTAAACCACTACTGCCTGCCCACAGCATGTTCACAGCTCCCTCTGAAACGCTCAGATTCCATCAGGCTTCAAATCAGTTTACAGAAGTCAGCCTGCTCATCACATGCTTTAAACAACTGTCCCAGTCTGTTACTGCGTATGTTTTTACTTATAATGGTAGAAATGTGTCCCCACTGTCACAGTCTGTGTTCAATATGGATACTGTATTCCATTTTATGAGGCAGAGCTTGGCCCAGTGACTCCGTGTTTCTGACTTCGGTCAAATGCTTCTCACACTGCAAAAGTTTATGAAATCCATCAGTGCAGACCACAGTTCATGCAAGTACAAAGACTGGCCTGTTTTCCCTCTACCCAAACAGTTGCCTTCCTTAACAAGGTTAGACTGCAGACGTAGAAGCTGCTGCTTAAAATACAATCACTTAAAAACAAGTGCATAGCGTTACAGATCTTAAACTCTGCTGAATTAAGCTTCTTTCTAATGTATTTGTGATGATCACATGAAAACAGAAAAGCACCGCTGCCATCTGAAAGACTTCTTGCATAACACGCCGCAATAAATGGCAGTGGAAAAGAATAGATGAATGGTTTAGTATTGACTCAAATACAAGGGAACACAGGCTCTATGTCAAGCCCAAGCAGCCATGTGGATTGCTTTTGTGGCTCAAGATCCTTGGCTCTGAACCACACGCAAACATTTATTTGGGCACCGGGTCCAGTTTGCATTTCTCCACCAGAGTGTGTTTGTTTAAGCAGGTAACTTATGTAAGTAGGTCTCATTTAGGGTGAATACATGCCTTTCCCGAAGGGGTCTGCACATCAGCTTTGACACAGAGGGATATTTGGCCAAAATACGGAGCGATTTCCCAAGCGGAAATGTAAATCCACTCCAAACCTCTACATCCTCTTGGCATACTGTTCAACCAGGTGCAAAATGGACAATATCAATCTCTTCCACAGACTCATGAGTTCATGACAGACATTTTAATATCCGAGGAAACTTATTTGGCATCCTGCCTGTCCTAGCGTTTGATGTCTGACACGATGCGGCCTTGGCTTCCACTGAAGTTGGACTCGTGGGCAGCTCCAGAGTCCTGCTTGGCATCGTGAAGTCAGTATGGACGGTTCTCCTCTTCGGTCTCTTAATTGGTGCGATTTGATTATGGACACTGGAAGCTCTCTCCGGGCCGTGTAGGTATGAGGAGATTAGTGAAAGTGTTGCAGCTGCAAGAGGCTGAACGTACTGACAGCCTTTCACATTGAAGAGAGGTTTGGAGGTCCGGAGGGAAGCCCACCTGTCCACCAGCCCGATGTGTTGTGACACATGGGCGTCGCAGACAAGGAACAGGGATGAGTCAACAAGCTTTAAACTGTCCATCAAGATCAAAGTCCCATCAAACAAGCATTTTAAATCTCCTTAAAGAAGCACGACCCCATTAACGACATCGATGTCCTCAGCTGTCCTGGGGGTTAGAAAGTTGACCTGGATGTGACAGGAGGTCACCAGGTCACACCATTATCCTCTCCTTCAGCAAAAACTTGTTATTCCCAGAGGTGACGGTCTTGCTACACCTGACGACCCATGACATGTGCCTGTTTAGACAACTTTCAAACTGACCCACTGACCGCTGCAGGGATGAGGCCTCTTTAAGACCCAATTACGGCTGACAACCTATCCTTTACTCAATTCTAAATGGACGTCTTCCAAAAGTTCAGGGCCCAGTTGGCCAGAAGTAATCAGATTGGATTTAGGCTAAAGGATTGGATCAAATCTTTAACAGGTTGTTGAAAAGAAAACAAGAACTGGAAGATCAATCAATCAATTGACTGTAATCAAACTACAATCTGTTTGTGCGCTTCTTACAAATACAAACATAAACAGTAGAAGACATCTGAGTAGGAAATGCTTGTTGAGACCAGATTCAGTGGAAATTTGACTGTCATTTCTAGGATCAGAACAACATGATGTAATGAAGCAAGAAAACACAAAACTGGTATTGTTGGATAACAGACACTGAACTCCAAGCGAACGTCTACCGAGGTATTTCTGAGATGTCGTATTTTAAATGTGATGAGACCAACATATACATTCCGGTATATTGTAGTTTTTTTAATAGTCTTCATAAAATAAAATAATAAATCATTTTTCATTGTATTGATAATTACTTTCCTGCTACTTTTTATTCTCCTTAAATGGAGCGACTGTAACACAATAATTTCAAAATGTACCAGTAATTGAGATGGAGATGGAGACGTGTTCCCACTGATGGACCACCATGGGACCTGATGCATACATACATATATATATACATACATACATATATATATATATATATATATAAACCACCAATTATGTATCTGCATCTTCAACATGACTAGAATCATAGTAATTTTCACCTCTTTTGATACTAAGAACAACCTGAATTGCGCTGACATACAGACACCACTATTTTTCTGGTGTTTCCAACTTGTATCACATGAAACAAGAAATGCAGTTCACTGAACCATTTCACACTAAACTTAACAGCGCTTTCCTGTCTTTACGCTAAATTAAGCGGTACATTACTGTGATGAAATGTGTTTCACCATCTTTCAACTTAACAAGGAGTCATGACCCAGATTAAAATTTAGGAAAAACTTGGTGGACACAGTTCAAGCTGATCAGAGAGCTCAGAAATCTACAAAAATATCAGCAACTAAAAATATTTTACATCATGAACTCATTAAAATTACTTTCTGTGCACAAGGTCATCATATTCTTCTAGTGTGTTTTTTATTGTGTGCTCACATTGTGTTAATACTGTTTTCATGTCATATATATGAATATTTAAGTTAGCACCTTATTAGCCCTGAACTACTCGTCTAAATTTCGTTGTGTATAAACAATGACCACAAACATTCTTGAAACTTTACATTACACCAGTATTACACTAGTGTCTACAGTAATTTGATAATCATTTACATACAATGGCTTTTGTAAATCTGATCTATAAAAACATAGATAATGAACTAATAATCATCTTGAGTTCGTCTGATTTACTTTCTGAAGCGTCCTTCTTGAGGGATTTTTGAGCAGAGATGTGAAAAATGTGTTTAAACATGTACATACGGTGTGTTTTATCTGCTGGTATGCAGACATACATAACTGTATCTTATCACTTTTTATTTCAAAGAAGAGTATGTACCAACTGGTGCAGGTCAGGTGTGTGAAGAAAGACTGTAAATGTACATGATGTACAAAGACGGATGGATGCACTATCCTTTTAGCTACTTTCAGGAACTCCATATGTACATGTTCAACCTTTAAAACCTGCTCTCTCTTAAAGAGAAGCGCTTCCCCGACCACCTGGACCACATTCCAGACCGTCAGTGACTCACTTCAGTGTCCGATGCCCAGCTGGACAACAAATGGCCCGATCTGGGCTTCCACTTAAAACACCGACCACATGGTTTTATATGTGGACGCAGTGCAGCTGAGGCAGAACATCCGACAAACACAGGCCCGATGGTCCCAATCTACCTCATTACAATCTACAATACAGCATTACATCCTGGATTTAACCTGGTAGACGTCCTGCAAAGGTGGCCTTCCATCCAGATGTGTTTGTTCGCATTTTTAATTTGCATATAAACAAAATCATCCTGAAAGCAACTATCATTAGTAGACAGGAAAAGTCAGTGTGGATCAGGAGCATCAAACTCATTCTAGTTCAGGAGCCAAATTTAGCCCAGTTTAATGTCAAACGGGCCAGAACGTCAACTCTAAACTTTTCTCTATGTTTTACAAGGAAAAAAAGCTAAATTACACATTGAACATATTTTTTACATCCACAAACTGTCAGCTAAAAATGAGAATAAAATGAACAAACTGAAATTTCTTAGGAAAAATATGTGCAATTTTAACAATACTCCACCTCAGTTTATCATTTAGAGATGTGTATTACAACTTAAAAATCACAGTGGATTCATGCACAAAACATTTAATAACTGACAGAATATTGGTACAATTAGACTTTTTTCTTAAGAAATTTAAGGTTGTTCATATTTGTTCAGGTTATTCACATTTTTGTAAAAAGACTAGTTTGGACATGTAAATATTTTCTATTAATTTTACTTTTTTTAACACTAAAACAAAAAGAAACATCTGTAGTTGTCATTAATAGGTGCTGACAGTATTTTAACTGGTCTGACCTATTTGAGATTAAATTGTTCTGTATGTGGAACCTGAAATGATTTCAACATCTTTGATTGTTAATATCTTCAGTGTAATGTTTGCATTTCAGAAATTCATCCCATGGATTGGACCCTTTGGCGGGCTGGTTTTGGACCACGGACCGTATGTTTGACACTCCTGCTGCAGATAAACGGTAAACAGATGTCGTGAATAATGGTGTGGAAGACACCGTAGACAGAAACAGAAATGATATCAGTATGAATAACTGCAGGAATTAATGTTAAGGCTTTTGACAACTACTCATTTCCACCTTGAGCAACTGTTCAATTTGTTTGTTTTTTGTTGTATTCAGACTTTTTTATTTTCTGTTTCCAGGCTTTATCTATCCTCAAATTTATAAAGTAAAAAAAGTCAGATGGATAAAATCTTGTCTATTATTAAAACATTCGATGCAAACAGATGCACTTTGATCCCACTGTAAACGACTGAATATCAGATCAGTTCAACTCTACAGTGTGTTCTGGATCCTTTCAGACTGGCTCGAACTCCCCTAAACTAACCATCTCCAGCTAATAAAATACTCCACTTCATTAATCATAAATAATCTGAACACGTATAAATCTGATGAAAGGTGAGCATTCCAGTGACCTCATAGTTAATGCTAGGATTCTTATTTCATTGGTCCAAACTGATAAAGCTGTAATTGTAACGCCTCCTCTGTTTGAGCCTGTGTACGAGTGCTACTGGCAACGTTATAACGGCAAAACATGATCTATGAAACACGCCAAATACCTGCAGACGCTGATTTATGTGGAGTGGATGAATATTCTACTACAGTAGGAAACAGAGCAGCTCCAGTTTCATGCTTATTCCAGCTCTTTTCTGATTGTTAAAGAGTGTGATTTACTGGTAATAACCTCTGTGGATGTTCTTCCAAACTGATGCTAGTTATCAGTAGCAGCACTGAGCACGCCGCAGAGGTTAATTCACACTTTAATTATACTGTGATTTACACAGGATGTTCCAATGGTGCTCATTACACTTTACAACCCTCATTTCGAGTCATCTTCGGTAAAATATAATAACAACGATCACAGAAGTCAAGTATCGCAGATGATGGATCGTACGTTTCCTGTGACTCAGCCTTCATTTATTCTACGTAAACACAATTCAGCTTTACTGCATTAAGGTTTTTCTAATGATCAGCAAAACAACACGTTCAGACTGACCTGTGCCCCCCCCAACCCCCCCACCAGGAGCCTGAACCTCCTGCACCTCATGCTCTGATGCCGTGGATAATGGGAACTCTGTTTAACAGGTCATGTGACAGAGGTCAAGGCCTGCTCCTTGACCGAGTGCTCCTAAACAAAAGGTCCAGTTTCAAGGGTAAAGACTCCATCACACAGCTTGAACCGGAGACAGGTCTGTAGTTTGAGTGGTGGGATTAACGCCAGACACAAAGACAAGACCAAACTGCAACGTATGTTGACGTAGACATTAGCGGTAAAAGTAAGGAGCGATGAGTGAAATATCTTTGACTTGTATTAGATTGAAAACGATTCATTTCAAGACCATCTACAACATTTACCACTTTTTCCTGATATTTACATACGATTGTCCTGGTAGCCAATTACCTCGTCTGTCTTGTGTTACTGGTTCATATTTTGCCTTTGTTTTGTTTTTTTATATGTTATATTTTTAATGCTTTGTATTGTTTTTACTCCGCTCTTGAACTTTGTTTGAACAGTAAAGTCCAAACTAGAGACAGGGGTTGTCCATTAGCCTTGGCTACAAACTTGTATGAATGATATCTGTTCTGTATTTTATATGAAATAATGTTTATTACGTTAAATAAACGTCTAAATAAATACATAAAATGTCTATTTCATTTCTCAACCATTTCCAGACACAGAGTGATGTAGAGTTTCAGGTTCATCCGTCTCCTTCTGGGTCTTAGTTGCCTCATGTTGTGTTTCCAGATTGTGGACCAGTGTGGACCACATCAGTCTAGTCCAGGATCAGCACCCTCTTCTTCTTCAACATGGTCTAGTTGAAATCTGCATGGATGTCCCTGTTGATTGAAGACCTCACTGGACTTTTCACGTTTAATGACCTTTGACCCCAGACCAGAATCGACCCTGGCTTCTAAACTTGTTGCTGGTACCGGTCTAGGTGGTCCTTTTTGGTTTCCATTGAGTCCTGGTCCATCCCAGATCCCTAAGAGTCCAGAGAAGTCCACAACGCTCTTGGACTCAGTTCACATGAGGTTTCATTCAGAATCAGGTAAGTCTGGCCTGCAGCTGAACACAGTAATCCAGACCAATGCGGTTCTATCCGGTCTACATCAATGCTGATTCTGGATGCGTTGGGGTCCAAATCCTCTCAGATCTTTATTTGATGAACATAAGTTTGAAATTTTCAATCATTTTCTCACACATTTGTTGTCCAACTGCTGGTCCTGGGCCTTTCCTGATGCTGCTTTTGGACAAAATCACCTATAAGTACAAGTCAAAGAACAGTTTTATGTCACTGTTTTCTTTCTTAATTTGTATTTTTCATGCTGCTCCAACTCATTCCTATTTGCAGATGTCATAAAACTCTAGCATTCCTGAATTTACAACTGCTTTTGCAGGAAAACAAATAATGAACTTGTCCCTTAAAAAGAATCACTTCAAGCTTCCCCATTGAGCCACAAAGTTAAAATCCATAAAATAACCCAAATGTGTGTGTTGATGTTTTGTTTTTCAGACTGTGAGACGCTGTTGGACGTGGACAGATGAAAGAGCTCATGCCTGGTCCCGGGCGCAAGGCCAGGACTGTCGGCCTTCGAACATCACCAGGACGCCTCGGAAACATCCCCGAGTCCGGCACAGATGGATAATAATGTGTAATCAAAGGCTTCACCACACAGTATGTTGCACATGTCATGATAAAGAGGTGAACGCAAGACTCCACTAGTAAGACCAAAAGCACACTCACAGCTCACCTCACTTAAGTATTTAGTATCTGATCCAAATGTAGCTAAAGTATGATCAATGTGCATTTTAAATGGTTCCTGAGATTTTTTACTATTATCTCAAATGGTTTGGGCTCATTTTACTGCTGTAGTGGGTTAACACTGAGCTCATTTGAACAACTTTAGAACAGGGTATTTGCAAGTTTGAAGCTGAATTTATGACTAAGACTTTTTTTTGGGTCTTGGATCTAATTTCAGACTTTCCATTCACATAAATAACAGTTCAAAGGGCCTCATAGTTATTATACACTAACAAGCACAAAAATACACAAAGAATACACAAAAATACCCCAAAAAACACACAAAAATGAACAGAAAATACACTAAAATGCACAAAAAATACACTAAAATGTAAGAAAATATGCTAAATACACATTCAGTGTATTTGAAGGTTTGATGAAGCTGAATTTATTACAAATTCAGCCATTTTTCTCTGCAACATTGGTCACATTTTAGACCATCCATTCACATAAACAACAGTCTAATTGGCCTCATAGTTATTAAACACCAACATGCACAAAAATACACTAAAGAATACACTAAAATACCTCAAATAAATGTACAAAAATGAACACAAAATACATTAAAACGTACAAAAATACACCAAAATGTATTTAAATATAAGCTAAAGCACACTAAAATATGCTAAATACACATTCAGGGTATCTGCAGGTGTGATGAAGCTGAATTTTTGACTTTAAGACATTTTTCTCTTCGTCTTTGGTCAAATTTAATTCCTTCCATTCACATAAATAAAAGTCCAACAGGCCTCATAGTTACTGTGTTGAACCAGTCTGAACCATGTTTCAAACCACTAACGTTCCTTTTCCATTTCATGAATAATGTTAGTGTTACAGATGTTGAAGCTGCTGACGCTCATACCTGAAACCCCACCACGCATGAATGACTCCACCCATTTCCATCTCCATTAGGATAAAATGATCAATACTAATTATACATTGGATTAATTCTGTACAAACATTTACAAAGCAAATATAGAAATATCATTTATTGCATCTGTGGAATTTTTTAGAGTGTGAGAAGTAAGGATTAATTATCAAGTTGAAGGAGAATTAGGACTTCATTTAGGACACATTTTAAGACTTTAAGGTGGTGCAGACACCCTGTTATAATTACATATAATGAATCATGTTCTATACGATCATATGTTAGTAGCATCATTATCCTGTGAGAATCACATCTCTTACAAAGTCACCTTTCCATTAGCTTGGAAAAGAGGTGTGTTTTCAGATTTGTGACAATGCATTTTCCTGCTAATCCAGGAGGGTTTTCCTAGAGTTTATTTAGATTAAGGAGAAGAAGGGTGTGAAACTGAGCCCATACAGAAAGGACTACATTACATTTGGTGGTTTTTACAGGACACGAAGAGGGAAAAAAATAAAATAAAAAACTGTAATGGAATTAAACTTGTCACACAAATGTAGTGAAATTACAAAGTATAATATCTGCTTCTGAAATGTAGTGGAGTAGGTGTGTAGAGATACAGAAAATATGGAAATATTCCATATAAGTACGACAGTTACGTTCCATCCACTCAGCATCATGAGTCGATGTGTTGGAATTTTACGGGTTTCCTTTTCATTAGAATGAGATCATTTTTAACATGTACAAATAAGTTCTTGGTAATGTTTTCGAGGACTCAGAACGTGTAGTAACCAGCGAACAGAGGATGCCAACATACTCAGATATGCAAACCCATGACTCTGCAAACTCAGGCCATCCCTGTCTGTAACTGATGCCAATGCAAGCATGTGTGTGTTTTGTTTAACTTTTTTGATTCTTGCCAAAGTAAAGGATAATCTCTAATGTTTGGACAGACTGATTTTGACACACAGAGGGCTTAGATAATAGCTGTTGTCCGAGCTTCAGAATTCAGTTTCAGACGACTCTAGAATCTATTTTTAAGAGTCTGAAAAAAAATATCAAGATAGTAAAATTATTTGTTATTACCACAACCAATTTGTCTGCCTGAGGGATTATGCAAATGACTGCACTGATTTCATGAGAGTCACAGATTAACAAAACAATGTCCCAGACAAAACTCAGGACTCAAATGAGTAACAGTTACAGCTAGAAAAGCACTCAGAGAGCGCAGACCTCCGCCAAGGCACATCAGCCCCATTACAATAGCAGTACAGTCGGTTATCCTTGACAGCATATTTGAGTGTTGAGTGACAGAAGCTCTTACCTGGATTGCCGAAATTCAACATGATGAGTATCCAGGAAATGGACGGATCCCGTCTCCGGGAACTAATGTCCGACCGGCAGCATGACAATAGTGAGCATCCATTAAGGACACCGATCCTGTCCCACGGAGGTAACCTCCTACTACCAGCACAACAGAGATGAAGAACACTTCAACGTCAATGAAATATCCTCAGTTCGGGGTCTCAGTTTCTTTCTCCACTGACGTTCCTACGGACAAGAGTCTCTATTTTTTCAGTAGAAGAAGCAGCAACATTTGACGATAACAGCAATTAGCTTAGCCTAATGCCGATAAAGTTGTTGTACTAACAGCGTAGACTTCCCGATCGCCGCCATCTTGTTTAATTTCTTTCACCTCTGACCTTGTCACGTGATGACGAACGACTTTGAGCCATTTTATTAATGAAAGTAAAATGAAAGTAATGAAGTAATTTTAATGAAAGTACTTTATGCATTGAAACATTATTTGTTATTGCTAATATTCACCATAATCTTTTCGGTAGAAATAATTGTATTAGTGTAAACAGTAAATGTTTACTGTGGTGTCAGATTCACAGCGCATCACTGCCATGTTCGACAAATAAAAACTGATCAGTATCTCCAATCCGATCCAAATGTATTTATTAAGCACATTTAAAAACAAAGTGATGTTCTACAACCAATATCATAGATAAGGACAAAGTAAAACACACTCATTTTAAATAAAATAATTTAAACGCAGACA
>JAPTYQ010000008.1:3021878-3035665 GCA_029814465.1 Ostorhinchus cyanosoma
AACAGGGCCGTAAAATAATAAAACACCGATGTCTGAGGAAACACAAGGGTCAAAGGTCACGGCGACTCATTACACACGACTGAAATAAAGATGACGTCCAAACACTATGGCTCATTTTATTCACTGCTTTGTCTGCGGATTTTATTATGTTTTATATTTATTATATTTTATGAGCTAACTTTTTCTTCAGGGCTTAGTGTTTAGCAGCTGATTTTATTCTATTTTATTTCAATATTTTTTAATGTCGATTATCAACTCCTTAATCATGGCTTTTTTGTTGTTGCACTTCTCAAAGTGAAAAGGTCTTTATAACTGTATTATTACTGAGAAAGATACAGAAATTTGTTGAACTTTAGTGAAACAGATGAAACCTGACATTGAGGCTTTAATGTCTTTTGGTTTGAGACAGGTCAGACCCACCTCCATCTCCGCCCACATTTCATCACAAACCAACACAGAATCACACGAAAAGTCTCTAAAACTCTGGGTTAAAGGTGGAACCATGTGATCACCCAAACACCTGTAACCATGGAAACAGGAGAAACAACAGTCAAGTTAATGTTGTCGCAGTTCTGAAAACATTTATTTGCATTATTTTCTGTTACAATCTTCAGTACAGTCTGTCGTCTGACAGGAATGCATGAGAGAAGACATGATTGGCTCAAAACGTCATCACATGAACATGTTCATCATCATCATCATCATCAGTAACCGTGTCGTTACTGAATGTTGAAAAACATCTTAATCCAGAAACTCCCATAACCCCCCCACCCCTCCCCATGGCCCTGCCCCTCTCTGACTTCCTGTACAAGCCCTTAGAAAAAAAATCAACATAAACTGGTGAGTAANNNAAAAAGGCCCCGCCCATGTCACGAATGACCCCGCCCCACCCACTGGAGTGATATCATCACCACATTCATAAAGGAAATGGTCCAAAAAACTGAAGAAAAAGAAAACGAGTCCACATCAGAAAAAAAGTTAC
Source organism: Ostorhinchus cyanosoma (assembly GCA_029814465.1). Lineage (NCBI taxonomy): Eukaryota > Metazoa > Chordata > Actinopteri > Kurtiformes > Apogonidae > Ostorhinchus > Ostorhinchus cyanosoma. The sequence continues at coordinate 3,022,861 of JAPTYQ010000008.1, forward strand.
ATCAGCCAATCAAATGACGCCTGTGGATTACAGTCTGTCTTCTGATTGGCTGCGTGCTTCTCAGAGGCTGGATGTGTTTTACAGATGTGCCAGGAGCTGCTGCCCCCTGGTGGTGACCAGAAATATACAGACGGCATCCTGAGTATATACAGACACAGATGTGGAGACGCCACTGGGTCCGTCAGGCTTTGATCTCATGGTTTTGCCAAAGTTCAAACCAAATGTGAAGTGCACTCTCCCAGTGGGAGTTAATGCAGCAGTAGCTAACACTAGAGTAGGAGGGGCTTGATAACAACCCACAACTGGGACATGCATGAGATGATGCTCTGCTCTCCACATTAATTTAATTTCTATCTTTAACTCAAATTTGGGGAAACTGACATGCCATTAGTTTTAATGTCACACATTCACACTAAATATCTTCTGACATCACAAACAACCATGTTTCGTAGGTTTGATGTGAGTTCGCCATCACATTGTGTGAAAAGTTCACTTGACTTTTGGTCTGAACAGAGACTCTGGGAAATATTTAAAGTGTTTCTAATAACCTGCTGTTGTTTCCGTCCAGTTTCACCATATCTACCACAGATAAAGCTGCATTCGTCTTCGTTTCTTATGATGCGACGACCAAAGTACAGTGACTTAGAGAATCTGAACTATGAGCCTCAGAGTGACACCAGTTCCATCCAACGGACCAATAAACCCACGAGGATCTGAGAGCTGGACCTGAATGTCCAAATGTGGATGGCCCGATGACGAAAGCCAGCAATGCAACGACCCCAAGCAGTTCAACACTGACGGTGTGACGACCCCGAACAGTTCAACACTGACGGTGTGATGACCCCGAACAGTTCAACACTGATGGTGTGACGACCCCGAACAGTTCAACACTGACGGTGTGACGACCCCGAACAGGTCAACACTGATGGTGTGACAACCCTGAACAGTTCAGCACTGACCGTGTGATGACCCCGAACAGGTCAACACTGACGGTGTGACAACCCTGAACAGTTCAACACTGACAGTGTGACAACCCTGAACAGTTCAACACTGACAGTGTGACGACCCTGAACAGGTCGACTGCTGCATCATCTGCAGCTAACAGACACTCTTGATATGAAGAATTATTCTATTTACTGTTTTTGATGGGCTAAACATGCATAAAAACTCAAAACTCTGCGACAGATGTTATAAAAGTTGTCGTTACGGATGTGGCTCAATGATGTCCCCAGTAATAAAACATCAACCCCCCCATGCACCTGGCTCGACCGTCTTTGAACAAATGTGGACACATCCATCAGGTCAAAATACAGTCCAATATTTTGGTTTAAATGTGGAGTTTTGTCCCATTTTTTGTCATTTTCTGCTCTTAAAGTGTTGACATCTGAACAAAATTTAAATGTCTTTGTACAAAATCCAAACCCAGACCAGAAGACACTGATGCGTCCACATCCAATCCATCGCTTAGTTCATGAAACATCAGGAGACAAAGAACTGATGTTTATTTCACTTTCTATCTTTAGTAATATTTAAAAAAAACAAAAAAAAAAACCAAGTAAAATTAACTGATCGACTCCAAACATGACACATTTATCAATGACAAAAATGACACAGAGGCCACGCCCACACGTGTAATTTAATCCTCTGAGTCGGGTTAAAACACTGAGCATCTGATTTGTTAAAATGATCATAGACGCCGCTGCCCACCACCAACGAAGAAGAACAGGGTACATTCACCACAGAGAAAACTATTAAAGCTAAAAGAAGCATGCTTAAACACCTGACAAATCTCTCCTGACACCGACCCTCCATTTACCCGACGTCCACCTCTGACTGACATGATTTTTTTTCTTTCCAACTTTCAGAAACACTTGAAACTGAAACTTGCACATCCTATTTAAGGCTTGTTTACTTCCTGTTTACATTTCATTTACTTCCCGTTTACATCTTGTTTACTTCCTGGTTAAGGCTTTTTTACTTCCTGTTTACATCTCATTTACTTCCTGGTTAAGGCTTGTTAACTTCCTGGTTACATCTCGAATAGACTTTAAAGAGACTAAAGAGCGACGTCCTCTCACATCTCAACGTGTCAAAAGCCCGTTTTTAGTCAACGTAGATTTTTTTGACAGGAAATCTGAGTCATAATTTTCAGAATAAAACCAGATTCTTTTCTTTCTCCACTTTGGTTTTGTTGTCCGTTGCCACAGAATAAGAATCCAGTCTCATCATTGGATTCGAGGCATTAATGAATGAAAATTGAGAACTCCTTACACATTCATTTGAGGTCTAGGCTCAGTACAGTTCAGCACTTCCCATTTGGGACTGTTTGCATGAGTCATGGCTGAAATGATGAGAACAATGGGCACGTCAGATTTAGGTTTAAGTAACTCTGACTTTAGGTTTAACTCAGACATCAAGATTAAATAGAGTTTAACAACCAACGAGTCCAAACAACCGGAGCCTCAACTCCATCATAAATCCATCTGCAACACTGACATTACTAGAAAAAAATCACATAGTTCATGACTGTTCATTAAGCCCCGCCCCCTTTGACTTTGACTCCGGTCTAACTCTCAGACCCCTGAGGTGGTTCCAGGGTCTAGTCTAGAACCATGTCTGTTTCATCTGACAAAGAACCAGGTTTCAGTAGGGAAAACTGGTTCCAGAGCTGAACCAATTCTTTGTGGGTCCCAAACAAAAAAAGATTTACATCAGGATCTGGTTCAGGACTATCAGGACCAACAAGAACTTTGTAAACTCGGGTAGCATCATCTGTTGAATCCAAACTGGCCTGAACCGACGTTTAAACAACTTGCTGCTTGGTAACATTAGCTTTTTCTTTCGAAGATTGTCATTGGCTCTGAATGTGTCTAGACCTGTAGAGACAGGACAAAGCTCTACGGAGGAAAACGTTCCTGGAGGGTTTGCATGTTGAACCCATGGACATGGGTACGTAGACGCCGCATTGGTCACCTCAGTCCGTTGCTGTAATGCCTACGTTTCTGCCATTTTGTATCAGTTAAAACGCAAACAGGTTAAGGGAGGAGCTGGAGTCAACGAACCGCCACATGAAAACCCAACAGACGGTCTATGAGTTTGGAAAAAGTTGCACAAAGTCTGAAGGATGAAAAGAAGAAATGTTTATAGCTAAAAGTCAAAGGTCAAGATCTCTGATAGACTTAAACATGCTAACATGCTAACATTTATGTTTTGCATCAACTTATTTTATCTTCACAGTAAAGTGTTTGATATTTAGCGCCATCTAGCGGTGAAGTTGCAGACTTCTCCAACACTAAACATGTCGATATCCCTCGTTTCATTGTTTGCGTTTACAACCGGCTCCAAAATAGCGGCGGTGTTGACATCTTACCAATGCGGTGTCTACATGTATGACTACCGGGCTGTACCAGCACCGGGGGATGTTGGTGGAAAAGGAGTGTCAGGTGTGACTGAGGCCCCACCCTCTCAGGTGTGGCTCAGGTCCAGCTCTCCCAGGTACTACTCCCCCCCCCCAGAAGTCCCTACGAGGGTGGGGTGAAGGGTGGCAGCCCCTCATCGCTGGGTGTGGCCGTGTCGTCGCTCGGGTCCAGGCTATCCTTCAGACTCACGGTGCTGTCGGAGGGGGGCGGGGTCGACTCAGAGTGGGGTGGGGTTAACTCTGAGGCAGGGGGTGGGGCCAGCTCTACAGGGGGCGGGGTTTCTGGTGAATGTTCTTGAGTCCCATTGGCTGTCAGGGATGGAGGAGGAGGGGCCACCTCCTGTGTGGGTGTGGTTGTGGCGGGAGCGGGTGGAGTGAAAATGGAGTCCATCCGGCGAGGGGCGGAATTAGAGAGGAGGCCGTCGGTCAGTGACAGCGAGGACTTCTCCACCAGACGCCACTGCATGATGCTGGTGTCCTTCCCACCGGTGGAGATCAGGTGACTGTCATTGTACAGGAAGTTGACGTTGGTCACATGACTGCTGTGAGCGCTGTATTTATGACTGGGAGCCTGGAGACAAACACGTCACATGGTTAGTGGCATTTCATTTTAATGCGATGGGTTCAATTTTACTGACATGAACATCTTAAATGTGTTAAACGGTGTCAAAATAGTGAAAACTAATCAACATTCAATAGATTGATAAACAACATCTGAATCGAGGGTCTGTGAATTCAGTATATTTTGTGTTTGTGCATATTTTTTGTACATATTGTGTATCTGTATATTTTGAGTATTTGTACATGTTACTGTATTTGTGCGTATATTTTGCATTTCTTTGTACTGTTTGTATATTTTGTGTATCCGTGCGTGCCAGTATACTTTGTCTGTGTATATTTGGTATATTCTGAACATATTTAGTGTGTATTTTGCACATCTGTTTGTATATTTTGTGTACATGTTATGCGTTTGTGCGTGTCTGACCTTGGGTGTAGAACATGGGTAGGCGAACAGGTGAACTTTACAGAAGTCATCTGCGAGGGCGATGACCTTCCTGTTGTGAGACCTGATCAGAGCGTTGATGTCGGTGCCATCGGATCCTTCAGGCCACACCCCTGGTACACAAAAATACACACTGGTACTGCAGTACTACAACAGCACAAACACCTGCTAAACACAAATACACACTGGTACTGCAGTACTACAACAGCAAAAACACCTGGTACACACAAATACACACTGATACTGCAGTACTACAACAGCACAAACACCTGGTAAACACAAATACACACTGGTACTGCAGTACTACAACAGCAAAAACACCTGGTACACACAAATACATACTGGTACTGCAGTACTACAACAGCACAAATACCTGGTACACACAAATACACACTATTACTGCAGTACTACAATAGTACAAACACCTAGTACACACAAACACACAATGATGCTGCACTACTACTACTACAGTTCCTGTGTAATTGGAGTACAGCAGAAGCTCAGGAGGGAATCATTTACAAACTAAAAAAGGTACAATACTATACAATCTAGTAGAGGAAAACTACAGATACTACAATAATCCTACGTTCCACTACATGTACTATGGAGTACTCTAGTTCCGTGTACTGTGTACTGAGGTACATGTGTGAACTGACCGAAGACATGGAATCCCAGGACACAGGTGTACGTCGCCCAGTCAATGTCTTTACACTCTGAACGATTCCTGATGAGTTTACAACCGTTGGGTACATCCCCTGAAAGTACACAAAAAATACACTGTAAGAACACAGTAGTACTTTGAGTATACAGTCACTGGTGCTAATGGTAGTATTTCATTGTGTACTCACAGTAGAGGATCTCATAGTCTCCAGAGTTGGACATGATGAAGTTGTTGTCAGGTGACCAGTCCAGGTGAGTGATGTAACTGGAATGACCCTGAAAACACAAACAGCACCTGACTGACACCTGATCTGTTGGATCGATACCTGATCAGATCTGAATCATGTTGTTGTATCAGATCTGTTTTTGCACAAGTCCAGTTTTAGTTGGTTTAACTCAATAATTTCATTTGTAAGTGTTATGTAAATGTATTGAGTGAGTTTCAACTCAGAACATTTGAACTGAAAGTGGTTGGAAAAAACCCCAGCTTCATCTGTTTGTTTCCGAACTCTTTGTCCCGACTACACCTCTCTAGGGACACTGGATTCAAATAAAGAACTAGAACAATAATGGAGTAACAACCAGATCCTGGTCTGGGGCCAGGTCCAGGTCTGGGAATTTTGGTCCATTTTCTTTATCTCTGATGATCCTCAGTCCACGTTCAGCTTTGGTTGTTGCACACATCACACAGTGAAGTGTAATATTTCTGGCTACACAACTGATACCAACACACACACAGACGTACCGTACACTTTCCATATCGACTGTACTTGCGTCCTTTTTCTGTGACGGTGTAGAGGTAAATGAAGTTATCATGAGATCCGACCGCCAGCAGACCACCATCTACAGTAACACACACGCAAGGATTTTGGGAAATGTAGTCAAGCCCTCAAACTAAAACAGAAACCATTCTAAGTTTTGACTCCACCCACCTACAGAGAACCGCATCACTGAAAGCTGCTCATTCCCGTCAGTGTGGATCGCCACCAGGTCAGTGGACTCTGCGTCCAGGACGTACCACCTGCACCAGAAAGACCAGTTAGAGACTAATTACAGACCAGTTACAGACCCTTAAAGAGCAGTTAGAGACCACTGAAAGACTCGTTAGAGGTTAGTTAAAGACTAATCCAGAGCAGGAGAATAAATGATGTACTGACTTTCCCGAGTGCGTTCCTATGGTAACCACAGTTCCACTGGGATGGAAGTCGGCACAGTGTCCATGTTCCTGTGAAGACAAACAGATGATGACTATACGAAACAAGACCATCCAGACCTGGACCACAAAACTCACAACTATTAATCAGTGAGTTGAAAAACAAAAATCACATCCATCCATTCATACATTTATGTATTTTATTCTGTTCACATTCTTAGGTAAAAATTCTATAATTTCAGTGTTTTCTTGTTTTACTTGGTATACATCGTGTATGTTTTGATGCTCTCCAAACTATTTATCTTAATAACATTGTGAATGTTCTAGATTTGTGAAACTTTCTGATCATAAACACCTGTTTAATGCCATGTTCATCTGCTTTTGTCAGTTTTACCTCCAGAGTTCGGCTCCACTGCAGACTGTGATCATCGGAGTTCCAGAGACAAACCAGTCGATCCTGAGCACACGTTAGGAACATCTGTCTGGACGGATGACACGCCAAACCCCACAGCTCGTCTGTGTGTCCCTAAACACATCACAACAACACAAACAGCTCATCTGTGTTCCTGAACACATCACAACAACACAAACAGCTCATCTGTGTCTCTGAACATATCACAATGAGGACAGTTCATTCTCAGGTTTAATCAACTGCTGAACATTTAAAGATGCATTTTTCCATTAATTCTGTACCTAATGAAAAGCAACACCTTCGTGGACCTGGACTCACCTGGACCTCAACCATGAAGCCGTCATTGAACGTTCCTCTGAGGATGAAGTTCCGCGAGGTCCCAACCAGGAACTCATCCCCTTTGCCCTCGGACACGGCCCTGATGGCTCCGTACTGATCTGGGACCTGTGAATGCACCGTCCAGTCTGAGTGAAAACCTGCCTTATGTTGTTATGTCTGTGATCCCCTCCCCAAAGGCTTTGCCTTTTAGCTAAAATCAGAATGTTTTCTTAATGACTTATCTGGTTATAAAATTTAATTAAAAATAACTACTGCATGAAAATAAAACAGCCACGTTAGCCTCTCACATCCATCTCAAAGAAAAACTACTGAGTTCAAAAACTATTTTCTATGGATTGTAATAAATGGATGTGTTTATATCTTTACATCTTCACAGTGTATCGTCAGCATCCTGGTCTAAATACAAAAGGCAGCTTTAACATTAGAGTTATAGTCAATTTTTGCATCAGGATGAAAGACAAACCCATGATCAAAAACAGCTGATGTCTCAAATTTGACAAGTGCAACCTAACAAATTAAATACCATACACTTTCAAAATTTGCTGCTGATCTTCCCTTTCATTCAGTGACATTTTTCCAGGTTTTTCCATGAATGTGAGCCTGATCTCAGCTCAATAACAGAACATACTGACAGTTTCAGAACACAGACTCAGAGGCGTTCATGTCCAGGCACCCTAGTTTGGTTGGACTCACCTCGATGTCCCGGTCAGGTCGAAGGTCGTGATCCCACAGGATGATCTTGCGATCTTTTCCTCCTCCAGTCAGCAGAGTTCCACTCCGCATCTCGCACAGACAGAACACGCTGCCCTCGTGACCTTTGACCTGCCGACTGATCCTGAACGCTGCGTGAACAGAGTTCAATGGTTAAGGATTTCACTTGAAATAATTAACCAGGTGTGAAAACGTTTATATGTTCCTATGAAAAATTAGAAAAGCACTCAGACAGTGCAGACCTCCGCCAAGGCAGATTGGAGGAGGTAATAATAATACTCATGAGACATTAAGATGCGGTTTCATTAAAATGACTCTTCTTTTTTTGGCCAGGAAGCTGTAGTTCCTCCTGTCACCACCAGGAGGCAGCAGATCCACAGATGAACCCCCCCCAAAGGAAGAGGAGTGGGTTTTATATAGAGCCTTCAGTTGTTTTACTCTCCTTTTAATTCTGACTTTGACTCCAGAGTTAAACACCGAAGCATAAAAACCTTTAATTGTTGGCCCTGTTTCCTCCAAAACCTGCTCAGCAACATGTCTGGAAAACCATTAACGGAACCTGAACCCGGGCCAACGCACACACCCTGCTCTCACCGCACCTCCTGCTCTTACCATGCCTCCTCCTGCTCCTACCCCTGCAGCACCTTCCCCTGGTCCTACCACACCTCCTCCTGCTCCTACAGCACCTCCTCCTCCTGCTCCTTCATCACCTTCTCTTGCTCCCACTGCTTCCTTCTCCTGCTCCTACCATGCCTCCTCCAAGATCCCACCACTCCTGCTCCCACTCCTACCACACCTTCTCTTTCTCCAACCATACGTTCTCCGCCTGAACCTAGACTCACCTCGGGGGCCCTTCCCTGTGGGGGGCTCAGCAGAGTCTCGAGTCCAGACCAGCAGGACTCCCCCAGAGTCTCCGGTCAGAATGTCTCCGGTGCTCAGGAAGGCTAGACACTGCACAAACTTTGGCTTCTCGTATTTCTGGAAAAAAAAAAAAAAAAAAAAAAAAAACTCCCTTAATATGCGTTAAACCAAGACTAAGAGTTAGACCCGAATCAGGAACTATGGTTCATGATCTGGACTCAGAGACCGGGCCGGACCTTAGACCAGAAGACTGTGGACCATGGTTCAAGCTGTTTGTGGTTTTAATTTGTCAATTATCATTTCCAGCAAGTTTGTCATCATTCCTTTTGGTTTTTAAATCAAATACAAGCTTTTCATAATAAAAATTCAATTCTGCAGCATTGGTTTCCAATCATCTCCAAATAAAGAACAGAAAAATTAAGTTGTTTTCAGCCTTCAGTTTCATCATCTCATTTCATCATCTCATCATAAAGACTATGTGAAGATTTGACACTGATTTGAATTTGTATTCTATTAAATGTGACATTAATATTGTTTTGGTAATAATTTGCTGTAAGTTTTACTTTAATCTAACTTCTTTCTTCACCAAATCAGAGATGTTTCTGAATAAAGGAAAGAATGAACTCTTACCCCAAAAATGCCCTGTTTACGGGCCAATGAGGTTCCGGTCCAGGTCCAGAAGAAGATGTGGGACTTTCCACAGGTGACAATGGTGTTTGGGTCAGTGGGATGGAACTCCACATCCAGGACCACCTCGTTAGTGGTCTAACAAAGACCACATCGCATTAGACCCAGATACCAGACCCAGTTCACTGTGTTTTTATTCAGTTTTCTCACCTTAATCTCAGCGATCTTGGACTTTTTCTGCCAGTCCCAAACTGTGAGCATATGGTCGTTACAGTCGTCAATCACACTAAGGTGATGACCCGAGTCCTGTCAGACGACGAGAGGGGCAAAGAGAACACAGACAAACAAACAGATAAACATAGAGACAAACAAGCACAGCATCACTGATCTGAGGCACATTTCATATGGACCACAGTTCCCATCACACACCTCACCGACCCCTTTTTTGACTTGTATTAACCCTATAAGGACTACCATTATAACAGGCCTAAATGTATTTATTTTCCTTTTGCAATAAGTGTCAGAAAAAGTATTTTTTGCCAATTCTTAACTTTCAATATCTGGCTATTAATTGTCATTATTACATGTAGTAAAATGCTTAAAACCCATCATATTAATTAGAAAAAAAAACAAAACTAAATATGCATAATGAAATTTTATGAGATTATAGAATAAACTTTCAATTATTTTCCATTTGCACAAAGATTTTAGTTTATCTAGATCACTGAGTGTCCATGTTTGAACTTCTTATTTTTAGTTATTTCTAGTAATTTTTTTGCCTGACTGACAAAAACATCCATCATCTGATTCTTTTACAGACACTGCATCTGTGTATGCCCTGGACAGCTCTGCAAACAGATTCATACATATATACACATACACACATTTCTATAATATTTACAGCTAAAATACAACAACTAGTAAAGCACTCAGAGCGCGGACTCCACCACCATCGGCCCCTGATCACCACCAAAATTTTCTTATTCATTCCATGTACTAGTATTAACATTTCCTGAAAATTTTATCAAAATCCATCCATAATTTTTTGAATTATCTTGCTAATAGACAGACAAACAAACCCTGATGAAAACACAACCTCCTTGACGGAGGTAATTATCTATAAAAACTGGAAAAATAGAGATTAAAAACAGTGGAAAAAAGGTGAAAAAAAGCTAAACTCAACAAAATACAATAATACACTCCAAAACAGCAATATAACAATTATTTACAATAACTCACAGCTAAAAACCTGGCTAAAACACTGTTAAAAGTAATAAAATCTTCCTTCTCGCTCTCACTGACTGCACTCTGCTGCTCTCTGCCCCACCCACTTCCACCCCTCCCCTTCAGCCAATGCAGGCCTCTACCCTAATTTGTTCTAGACCAATAGAAAGAACCCAGTCTCAGCTAAAAGATTACATTTGAATTTTGTCAAAAGCTATTCTGGTCATATCCTCCGTTTTCTCTAATCCTGCAGTTTTTGGGCTGAATGTGGCCCTTGAATTAAGATGAGCTTGACACCCTTGGTAGATTATCCCGATTATTAGTTTACTGCATCAATGCAGAAGTCTGGATCCCTATGCATCATAGGATCAAGATATATCCACCTCTGTAACTAGAAAAACAAACAGGAAGATTCAAACATCTGCTGTGGAACATCATGAGCCTGTGTTGCCCTGGAAAACTGGTTCCACAGTGGTTGAAACATGAAGGACTGGTTTGAGCTTTGGACCAGAACTCAACCGACCCTGAACACCTCAGTGGAAAACAGGTTGGTGGAAACTCACAGCTTTGGAGAACGCCAGCGACCCGACTCCACGCTCAAACGTCCCCAAACCGACGACCTGCAGCGTGGACAGACTGACGCTGTCCCAGATCCGGACATGAGGCTGCAGCGCCTGAGGACAAAGAAGCGGGTCCATATGAAATTTACTGGAACTATCAGAGAACCGATGATGACACATGTTCTGAGGAGATCTATGGAGGACTCACTCGTCCGTCTTTGTCAACTCCTGCAATCTGTCCTGTCGCGATCCGGATCTTATCGGGATGGATGGCCAGGCTGACGGAAACACACTGTGTTAGAATCTGAGTTTATCAGCATTTATTTGTGAGCCTTCTGGAGGTATTTTCTCACCATTTGACACAGTCAGTGTGTCCCAGGTAATGTCGCTGAGTTCGCTCTTCATAGTTGAACAAAACGACAACCGAGGCAATGAAATACACAATCTCTCCAGTGGGAAGGAGGTAGACGTTGGCTCTGCAGTCTCTGCCTCGGTAACCGTACCTGGACACCGTTAAGGAATCACCTGACGTCAACAACACAGCTCTCTGGTCTTTACACTACCAAGGCTTTTCAACAGTTACTGTAAAGCCTCTGTGATATTTATATAAAAGTACTCTTATTATGAGGACAGCGCCCCCTATGTGCAGAGTGAAGGATACACCCATTCCAGTTTGAGTCTTTCCGATGGCAGCTCCGTCCGAACGTCATCGTAGTTCTCAACATCTGATGGGATGTACATGGTGATCGGTCGACCACGCATGAACATCTTTATGTGATTTCCCTCTAAAACAGCAAATGTATGCACAAATTAAGACAACGAAATGACACAAAAGAATACCATCAGGTTATATTTATCTGAGATCAGACTGATATCCAAAACCTCTATAAATAAAGACATTGTCCACAGTGGGACTTTACATGTATTAAAGATACACTTTGTACTGAAAAAAAAGTTCAATGGTATAATAAAAATGCAGCTCCCTCTAGAGGACAAAATGTATACTACAACAACACAAGGAGTGCGTGATCATAAAACTACGAGTTTCATCAATGTTTAAACTGAAATTATCAATACAATCAACACCCAGACAGTCATGTGACAGACAGGAAACAGTCATGTGACAGACAGGTAACGGTCATGTGACAGACAAGTAACAGTCATGTGACAGACAGGCAACGGTCATGTGACAGACAAGTAACAGTCATGTGACAGACAGGTAACAGTCATGTGACAGACAGGTGTGGAGGCATTGATTCCGTGCAGGTGAAGCAGAAACACAAACCTCCATTTGGTTTACCTCCATAGAGAATCAGCTGTTTACAACCAAATTAAAGAGCTGTCAATCACAGCAGTGTCCAATCCCGTGCTTTAAAATCTGGTGCTATGGAGGTAAACGAGGGCAGGAGGCAGAGTCACAGATAGGTGTGACATCACCTGAACAATAGCAGGGTGAGCGAGGTGAGGCAGAGAGAGAGAAGAGAGAAATGTGATTGGCCCAGAGCAGAAACAGGAAGCACTCATTCAGCCGCTGTTAGCTGTTAGCAATTAGCCCTTAGCTTTTAGCTCTGACAGACTCACCTGCTAGGCTGTTTTTCTCTCTGGTCGACATTTTGGCTGGTTTGAGACAAAGACACCATCACTGAACAACAACAACACCAACAAGAACCCGAGAGGACAGCCGTTGTTGCCTGGCACCAACATCATCATTGCCCAGTGCTAACAGTGTCAGTACAGGATGCTAATGGTGTCCCTGCCCACCCAAGCGGAAAATCCAGTTGAAAACCAGTTGAAAATTCCAGTAGAAAACCAATAGAAAACCAGTAGGAAACCATTT
>JAPTYQ010000008.1:3055365-3067351 GCA_029814465.1 Ostorhinchus cyanosoma
AAACCTAAGCCTAACCTAAAACACAAACCTAAGCCTAACCTAAAACACAAACCTAAGCCTAACCTAAAACACAAACCTAAGCCTAACCCTAACCTAAAACACAAACTTAAGCCTAACCTAAAACACAAACCTGAGCCTAACCTAACCCAAGCCTAACCCTAGTCAAATCAAAGAAAGACATAATTTTGAAGTGGTCTCTTATTTTTTTTCCAGAGCTGTATGTATAGTTGCTAATATTGTTAGAATTGCACTTTTATGTTTTTGCACTAAAGCAAAGAGAAGAATTGGTATTTCTTATTTATCAGTTATTATTTGATTACTTGAACGGTCATATTGGTCTGAATGTGGAACCTGAACTAAAATGAGTTTCCCAGCCCTGGCTTAGAGTCACTGAATATTCACGTAATATTTCTCACAAAATAATTCACGTTATTAATTTTTAGATGGATTAAATGACTACTAAACATTGTGAGGATTCTCAGTAAATCGAATTCTGTTCAGTGTCCTTTTATCTCATCAGTAAATTCACTATAATGTCCAGTTTTGTGCAGATAATTCCTCTAATTACATGTGAGTTTACAGACAAACTTTCATCAATAATAATGATGTAAAGATGCTTTTTTTTGACTCTGATGATCTGTTTGAATACAGTGATGAACAGAAGGCGACAGGGTCCATGTGATGACGTCCTTCATGTTTCAGAGTAAATGGCGTTGGATGATTGGGCGCAGCAGCAGAGTATCGGTGACCTGCTCTGATTGGCTGCTTTACTCAGAGTACAGATAATCCCCCATAATCCACCTGAATCCCACAATATGAGGAGGAGGCCGTGACAGCAGAGGAGAACTCATAAAGAGAAGATCAACAGATCCAATGATGATTTACACATGTCCATCAGCTCTGACCTCTGAGTTCAGCCACATGTTCATTTTCAGTGGTTTGGACTGGAAGCAAAGAGTCAGAGTCACTTCAGGTCTTTATTCAGGTGATGAATCTGAACAGTTTGATGGTGACTCTTGACACAAAAACAGTCAAAGTTAATTCAAATCAATAAAAGTTCAGTCTTCGATAATTATCTCCATCTGCTAAAAGAGTTTCCTGAACGTGGATCCTGTGTCTCCTTTTGGATCCTCAGTTTCACTTTATCACAGAAAACCTGATTCAGTCCCAAACTCAGTGTCCAACACCTGGTTAGTATTCAGTCGGATCAGGTACATCCAACACACACCTGGACCTGGATTAGAATCTGAACCTGGACTAGAACCTGAACCTGATTTTGGGCCTGGAGGCTGAACCTGGACCCGGACCCAAACTTAAAACTGGAGGTTGAACCTGGACCTGGACTAGAACCCGAACGTGAACCTGGAGGTTCAACCTGGACTTGGCCTAAACCTGAACCTGGACTAGAGCCTGGATCTGAGTCCAGGTGGTCACAGCAGAAACATATTAAATAAATGATGAATTAAACCAACACGGTGGGGGCGGGGCTTGTAGGTCAACACAACCTCAGAATGAAACAGATCAAACACGTGTCTCAGTTTTATCCTGGTTTGTTTTACCTGAAGGTTAACGGGGTTCCACCGGTTTCCTTCGATCACATGACCATCTGGTCACCTGAACCGGACAGGTGTGTCGGTTAAAGGGTGTGTGTCCGGGGATTACCTGAGCGGGTCACCTGAGTACTGGTTCACCTGTGCAGGTGCGCGCGCCTCAGTGCAAGAACTCCCCGGACAGGCTGCGCACGCACCTGGCGGAGCGTACCTTGAGCTCGTGGTAACACTGGATGAAGCTGTGGTAGATGAAGGTGATGGGCAGGGCCAGCAGCACGATGCCGCTCACCACGCACACTCCACCCAGCACGCGGCCCGCCACCGTCACCGGGTACATGTCCCCGTAGCCCACCGTCGTCATGGAGATGATGACCCACCAGCAAGCAGCCGGGATGCTGGCGTAGTCCCGGTTCCCGGACTCCAGGTCCAGGCCGTGCTCCAGCAGCTGCGCCAGCGCGCTGAAGATCGCCATGGCAACGCAGATGAAGACCAGTAGCATCACCATCTCGCGGTAACAGCGGCGCAGCGTCAGCCCCAGAGTCTGCAGACCCAGGAAGTGACGCGCCAGTTTGATGACCCAGAAGATCCGCATAATGCGCAGGACGCGGAGCGTCACCCCCGCGCGCTGAAGCTGCGAGTTCTCCCCGGTCATGATGGTCACGGTCACCGAGATGTAGTAGGGTGTGATGGCCAGGAGGTCGATGATGTTTAGGGGGCGACGCACGAACTCACACTTATCCCGGGACACCATGAACCGGACCAGGCACTCAGCGGTGAACCAGCCGATGCACACGGCCTCCACGATCCTGCAGAGACAGGGCAGAACATCAGGGACATGGAGGTCCGCATGGAGACACCCCCCCCCACACACACACACCGCCATTCAGAAGGAAGGGGAAAGATAAATGAGCATTAAGTTTAAGTTTCATTTTCACTTTCACTTCTGCCTCGCCCCCGACCTACCGACCGAAACAGGCGCATTTCAGATGTTTCAGCTGTTTAAAATGTTGCAGATGTTTCAGGTGTTTTAGATGCTTCAGATGTTGCTGATGTTTTAGATGTTTCAGCTGTTTTAGATGCTTCAGCTGTTTTAGATGTTGCAGATGTTTCAGATGACCCTCGGCCCCACTGAGTCCATTGGTTTTGAACAAAATGATTATATGACTTCAGTTCATTGGTTCATCAGATTCTGAGGATCAACTGAACGTGTGATGTAGCTTTAATTTAACAGACATTAAAAAGAACACTTTCAAAGTTTCAGCTGTTTCTTTGAGTGTTTCTGCTGTAGTTTGAGTTCATCAGCAGTTTGGTGTCAGCGTTGTGTTCTAACAGTGTTTCAGGGATAAGTTCTACAGATGTGGATTGGTGGTTGTTTCAGATCCTCCTCCTGGTCTGGATCTGAGTCTGGCTGTTTTACAAATGTTCTTAACTATTTAGTAAATTAAATACTCGTACTTAAATACTGTCAGAAGGATATGAGGAAGTCAACACTAAAAGGACACATCCTAGTCCTTCACACATATTTATTCATGGTTTATTAGGTGTTTAACAGCAGGTGAATAACCCACTAATGAACCACTTATAAACCTTTATGTTGGATAAATTCAACAGACGTGTTTTAACAGTGTCACATTCACTCGACTGTTGGTGCTGATATTAAAGGTTCAATATGTCACATTCAGGAGGATCTGACTGAAGGAAACTAAGGAGTTAGAGTGTTTTCTATTGACATAAAACCACAACTAAAACCAACTCTGACTCTTTATGAAGACACTGTTCTTGTCTGTAGAGGAGGAGCAGTCTACCACCTCACCACTAGATGGCACTAAACCCCACACACTGGACTGTGGGTCAGGTGGTCCTACCTGTGCTGGTCCAGGGTCTCTGCGGCCTTCCAGTCGGGTAAGGTACTGGTGCAAAGCATCACCATGGAGATCAGCACAAATATCACGGACACGGAGGCCAGGATCTGGGCCGCCAGTGACGACGTGGGCTCCTCAAACGTCCTCCTCATGGTCTCCAACCACCTGCTCTGCGGTTCCTCCGGGCATCGCAGCTCCTCCTCGGGGAAGAAGTGGACGAAGCAGTCGGACATGCGCTCGTCCAGGCGGCGCTGGCAGCACAGCTGGAGGTCGGAGCTCTCCAGACCCCAGTACAGCATCTCATTGTAGAACGACAGCTCGCACATGTGAGGAACGAAGCGCAGCTTCCCGTGCGTGATGTACAACATGATGAAGCTGAAGGCCTCCGAGTGGCGGTCGAAGAAGAACTCGTTCCTGTCGCGGTCATAGTCGTCACAGAGTTCCAGCAGCTCGCTCTCTGACCCGCAGCGGTGCAGGCGGCTGAGGCGGCTCAGAGGGAGGCGCTTCATCAGCTCCACCGAGAAGGAGAACCTGCGGCCGCCGACATTCAGGGTACAACGACTGCTGCCAAACTTCATCTCCAATCAGATCCTCCGTCCGTCTGCGTGGAATCAGTTGATGTGAGGATCATCTGATCAGAGTCACAGAGATGGAGGTGTCACATACCACCTCTGATGTTCCGGCCCATAAACCGGTCCGAGGGTTCTGGTCCTTAAACTGGTCTGAGGGTTCTAGTCCTTAAACCGGTCCGAGGGTTCTGGTCCTTAAACCGGTCCGAGGGTTCTGGTCCTTAAACCGGTCCGAGGGTTCTAGTCCCTAAACCGGTCCGAGGGTTCTGGTCCTTAAACCTGTCCGAGGGTTCTGGTCCTCAAACTGGTCCGAGGGTTCTGGTCCTTAAACCGGTCCGAGGGTTCTGGTCCTTAAACTGGTCTGAGGGTTCTGGTCCTTAAACCGGTCTGAGGGTTCTAGTCCTTAAACCGGTCAGAAGGTTCTGGACCAGAGTTAGTCCAGTTTGAGTAAAAGTAGAGCTCAGATGTTCCACTCACTACATGGAGGACGTTTGGTGTTTGTCGAAGTCCTGGATGTAAGACTGAAGATCCACTGAGCATCGCCTCCTCCTCCTCCTCCTCCTCCTCTTCCTCTTCCTCTTCCTCCTCCTCCTCTCAGACAGTATCAGGATCACGGTGATGATTCAAGCTGTCAGTGATGCTCTGCACTGCTTTGACTCAGACAAACTGAGTCCTCATCTTCATCATGTACCCCTCAGTGTTTTACGCTCCTCCTCCTACTCCTCCTCCTCCTCAGTTTTTATTATTTCTCCTGTTTCACATATCAGTGACATTAGCTTCACATGTAATTAAACCTTTAATTAAATTAATTCCTTTTCAGTAACTGCAGTGTGATGATGATGATGATGATGATAATGATAATGATGATGGTTTGTCAGGGGTGTATTTTGTACAAATGGCTCCCCCTGCTGGTTGTTTGTGTGAAGTCAGCTCTGTAGTGTTGAATGTTTGACAGGTTGTATCTTGTCCAGCAGAGGTGTGACCAGAATCCCATGTGTGGGTGGGCATTTTACTTGTCTTGTGGGGCAGAAAAATAGGGGGGGGGCATCCATGACTATCAAACAGGGGTCCGTCCAGCTCTGCCAGGCTGGATAGGCATTTCACAGGGGGTTAGAGCTTGTCCCTGGGGGTGCACTGCGCCCCCCCCCCAGCCCCTCCTGGCCACACTCCCGGCCATGACAGAGGTGGGACCAAATGATCCCACCATTTAATTTACACAGACATCGTTCCCGAATAAAGCCGAGATAATAGTAACAGAAGTGCTGTGTAAAAGGGGCTTTAATCCCCTCGGCCACGTCCCTGATCTACAGAAACACTTGAACGTAACTATGAAGTCATGTTATGACTGACAGAAAACAGGCTGGGTGAAGAATCAGACCAAACCAAACTTTTATTCATGGTTAAATGGAAATGTTTCTACTGGAAACGACCATTTCACTGTTACGTGTATTAAACGTACTTCATGTTGCATTTATTAAATGTGTTGCATGTTGCGTTTATTAAACATGTTGTGTATATTAAACATACTACGTCTATTAAATATACTCCATGTATTAAGCATCATGCGTGTTGCATGTATTAAACATGTTGCATAAATTAAATGTACGGAGTCTGTTAAATGTGCTGTGTGTGTTAAACATGTATTAAACGTGTTGTGTATATTAAATGTACTGTGTGTAACGTGTGTATTAAATGTACTTGTGTCTTAAATATGTTGCATTTATTAAATGTACTGTGTCTGTTAAATGTGTCATGTGTATTAAGTGTTCTTGTGTATTAAACATGTTACATATATTAAATGTACTGTGTGTAACGTGTATTAAACGTACTTGTGTATTAAACATGTTGCATATGTCTATTAAATGTGTTGCGTATGTTAAATGTATTGAGTCTATTAAACGTGTGTATTAAATGTGTTGCGTGTATTAAACATGTTGCATATATTAAATGAACAGCGTTTATTAAATATACTGTGTGTATTAAAGTTTATGAACATTGCGTGCCATGTTAACTGGATCACAGGTTAAATCCTCCTCAGGTTCACTTTAATCCCATTATATTTGCTTCAGCTAAAAATACACATAAACCTGACCTCGACCTTTGACCCCACTCAGAGACCCCTCATTTTTTAACCCACTAAACTTAATTTAATGATCTTGAGGCTGAAGCCATGCCTTCAACCTTGTCCTCACCCAATCAGGAGCTGAAAGAGGGTGACCCTGGCCCCCTGGCTGAACCCTGACCTCTGCAGGGTCATCGTCAGGTCAGTGGTGTAAGTCCAAAGGCCTGACACATGAGAACCAGAGTCGAACATCAGAACAGAAGCATCAGTTCAGGGTCTTTACACTGAGCTCCTACTTCATTATCTGTGTTTTTATGTTTACATGTTTAACTGCTAACAAACACCATTTGTTGTGCCCATGTGGAAATTTTCCTTTGTGAGTTCACGTTCAGATGTTTGTTGTGTTTGTTCCAGTTTTAAAGATTATATCTAACCAACTAGAAGAACTTATAATTATCTCAAATAAATACGAAAAAAAAATAAAAACATCACCTGTAAAAAGAAAATGAATGAAAAGTACATGTAATACACACATGTAACACACTCGAATGACTGACATAAATACTCTTCCATTAATTTTTGTCAAAATGAATCCACATTAACTGACTGTGGACGGATTTAGACAACCTTGACTATTTAAGTCAAATATGGAACGCACACATAATATATTAACATAGGAATAACAATTACATCTAATTTTAATGCTATTTGAAAACACAACTTCTTCTGCTGTGCACTAGGTGGCCCCCGTGGGGTCAAAGGGTTTCAAGGACCCATGGTGGTCAATAAAGGGCTACAGGTCTGAATTCTGCCTAGCAACAAATGGTGAAGAGCTCTATGATTGGTCACATACAGTTTTGTGCTAAATAATACATTTATTCTGAAAAGTTGTTATTCTGTGAATGTGAAAAAAAGAAAAGAGCAGAATCGGGACCAGGATCTGGGCCTGTACCTGAATCTGGACCAGTATCCTGGACAGAGCTGCCAGTTTTACAGTGAACTTGTCCTTTAAAGGACAGACTTCGCTGCCTCCTGCGTCATAAGCAGAGTCAGCTGACATCAGCTGTTAATCTGGTTCTCTGAGCTCATTATGTCTGATTATCTGCTGATTATCTGCTTTCAGACTCAAACACTCACACTAGAACACCCTGAGCAGCTAAATGTACGGCACAATATACAGTACACTAAATAACACAATTTGAAACACAATGTAAGAGAAACTGACCAACAGTGTGAACACCATGTGACTGGTTCAGACTTCGTACGACTATGATCTGCATTTACTGATCTGTGGATGTTCATCTAGACACTCACTGGTCACCAGCGCAGACATTTTGAACACATGAACATTTCTATTCTCAAAGCATTTGTAGAATTATTAAACTAATATTCCATCACAGTCTGTGATATATCATTCATATTATATTACCCATTTACCCATCTATTATTAGTCAAAGATATGGTATCAGACCATACGAGTGGAACTCCCACTGAGAACATTAGTACTGAAGTTTAATCACCCCAGTGAAACCTGCCTGGGGGGGGGGGGCAACGCCCCACAAGGGACAAGCACTGTCCCCCTGTGAAATGTGTTGTCCAGCCTGTCACAGCTGAACAGACCCTGTTTGACAGTCACAGACGTCCCTCCTCTGCTCCGACAATGACAGACCCCCCCCCATTATTTTTCTGCCCCCCCAAAACAAGACAAATGCCTGCCATGAGCAGTGGAGACGCCGACATCTGCGAGCTGCTGTCACTTCGGGCGGAGGACTCTATCCATGCTAACATTTGTGGAATGGTAAAAGACTGGAAAGGTTAGCAACATCGCTATTCTTGGGGTATTTCTGATGTGTAAGTTATACGTCACACTACATACTGCGCTACGTCACTGCTCCTTTGATTCTGGAACGCAGGTCTGATGTGTAAAACCCAGCCTGTCTCAACTCTTCCTCTTTTGGTTTGGCTGTGGAAATCAGTCAATGGTGGAAAAAAGGTGGGATCACCATCTCACCTTTTTTCCGTGACCTCTGTGTAAAAGGGGCTTAAGAGATGGTTGTGTATATATCTTCAACTCAACGAGTGTTAATAAAAGACGAGTCAGGCGGTTTGGTGTCACAGCCTTTATAGATTTTATCATACATAGTGGAGCGACTATAAGCTCCCACCGACCCACAACAACTGTCAAACATCACAACTGTCCATGTTACAAAGAAAAGTACAGAAAATACAAACATTACAACCTGGAACTGAAACCTGACTTCCTGGGTACATGTTAAAGACTACGTCACTGTACAACTGGTCCACACTCTGCTGGTTTCACTGGTTTCATTCAGTGTGAGTTGGTTTGGCTACGACTTCACAGAACACGTTCCATTTGTTCTGATAGACCCAGAATGTTTTCACCTTGAACTCAGTCTGACAGGCTCAGTCAGCTACAAAAACCTCTACCTGCTCCTATAACAGATGTTGGCATTAACATTAGCTAGCATTAGCTCCACAGCAGCCGCCATCATTACTCCTCTAATGGAGGAAACTGAAGCTCCTACCAGTTTATCACCAAACATTAAAAAACACAAAGTATGGACTTAAACCAAGGTACATGATGTGCACTGTACATAAAAAGTTAAAAAGACGATGTTCAATAAATCCAATAAAAGAGACGAGAAATACATACAAACACTCAGTGCTGCCCCTGCTGGTCAGGAGTGGTACTGCAGCAGTCTGACTATAGGAGGCATTTACACATGCAGTTCCACTCCTGACCAACAGTGGCAGCACCGAACTCCATCTTTGTGTCGGATTGTACAGCAGGAGATGCTCGGCTGGGTGTTTCTATGTCAACTAGCAGTGTCAGAGGTCAAACAGCGGCGGTAACGACCAGAACCCGGACCAGAGTTCGGACCGATTCAGATGAAAAGGAGGGAAAACAATAACATTATCGTTGACAGTAACATAATGATAAAATCAACATAACATTAATTCTGTAGCTGAGTTTTGTTTTTAATCAACATTTTTGGCAAAAATCTCTTAATTTCAGCTCTAGGTTTAGTTTGATCTGTGCTGTGGGAACAGCGTCCTCTGTGGATGAAGTGTGTCCCTGCAGCACAGTGGGTACATCAGCTCAGACTGGTGGATACTGATCAGTGATCGGGTTCTGTTGAAGACCGGTGTTGACTCTTTGAGCTCTGGCAGGAAGTTTAAAGGGGAGGGGATAAATTTATTATTTTATAATTATTATATAGTTGTTTTATTTACAGCATTTACGTTATCTTCCTGTTTAAAAATAAACTCTGTTTAACATATTTACAGATGGAAAATACAACAGAAAGTTTAATTAATTGTTCACCTTTGAACATGTGTGTGTTGTGTGTTAATGTTGTGTTATATGATGGCATATGAACAGAAGACCTCTCCTCTCTCTCCCTATTTTTTAGGGGAAGGGGTGTGGCCTCAGTCCTTTGGTGGGTGTGGCCCCTCTGATGGGCGTGGCCTATCAGGTGGCCGGAGCCTCCCCACCCTCCTCCACCTGATTAGTCTTCCCGAGTGTCTTCAGCTTGGCCATCAAGTCGGCAAATGTCTCCTTGACGCCTTTTTCCAGGAGCCACCCTTCGCTTTCACACTCTGGGTTTTCAGGGTCGGCCATCGTCTCCAGGGACGTGGTCAGGTACTTCAACCCCGCCATGTCGGCCGACTGACACAAAACAGAGAGAGAAACAAGGCAAAGAATCTCAGCAAACCGCTAATCCAAAGAAAACAATCACATGATTTAACTTCATTCTGATTCTCAGGTCTGACAACTGAGGAGTCCCTCATGGATTGCTACTTGAACCCATTTGAATTTCATTATACGAGCTCCATTTGAGTCTGAGACATATAATGAAATGTTGGTAGTAACTTACATCACAGCTCATCAGTGGGTAAAAGTGTGACAATGAAGAGTTAATGGAATTAAAACATGCAACTACTGAAGTCATAACCAGATCTGAGTAACAGAAATGTAAGGGGACCATAAGAGTCCAAATATAAAAACTAAAAATGGGGAAACATTCAATGACAACATCAACAAGTTGGATCTATTGGATCTATGTTGGATTTATTGGATCTATGTTGGATTTATGTTGATATTTATTAAATTTAAGTTGTTTCATCTCAGACATAGGTCATTTGATGGTCTGTGTTTTTGCCTGATGTGATGCTGCTTGGTCAGAACTGGCTGATCTTCATGGTTCTGTATCTGAATCCTGATTTGTCTAGCTTGTGAAATTAATTTAGAGTCTCAAATTGAGTCTGAGCCCAGTGAGGTGAGGTCGTTGTATTTAGTCCAGGATGTTGGCATTAAATCCTTGACACGGTGCAGATCAAACTTGTTTTTTGACCCAGATACTGAATGTCTTTTGTCTCAGGTCACGTCTCTCATCCTGATTTTCCCAGAATGCATCCTGCTGCTGCAGCAGGCAGATTAACCCCCCAGAATAGACTCTGATCCCATGAGCCTGAGCAGCGGCCGGCATCTTAACACGCCACCGAGTCCCACCGAATCTCCAGTCACAGCACAAACCACTCAGATTAACGCTTTTAAAGATGTTAACAACTTTGATAAACATCTGACATTAAAACACGGTTTAATAAACGCTGGACTGATCTGATCACAGAACATTTTTACAGCTCAGTGTTTTTATCATGTAGCTCTGAGAACAAACATCAGCTTTGTCTTCATTCCATCCGCTAATCACTTGCTAATCAATTAACCCGAAGAATTTAAGGTTAATTTACTGCAGGTGTTCTGCGATTATCTTGTTTCAAATCATGAGATTAAGTATAGAACTTATCCTACGTTCACCTCCGATCGTCCTGTTTGAACTCACTTTCTCTTCAGTCAAAGTAAAAGCAGTAGACTGAAGATTTAATCACTGTCAGCACCTTGTATGGTCTTTATGTGGTTACAGAGACTTTATAGAAAATACGTGTCATTTGAAGATGTAATCTTTTTCCCCATAATTGTAGTAGTAGTAATTTATTTGTCCATTTAACAAAACATGATATATACATACATAAAGTTTGGATTTCTACATTAAACATGGGCGAAACGGTGTAGGCTGAAGCAACAGCTTGTTTATCCCTACCCTATTTATAAGGAAAGTTGCAGAAACAAAACAAGATAACAAGATGGCACAGTTTTAAACAATAATATAGATGAAAAAAAATTCTTAATTAATAATTAGGGGATGACAGACTGAAGAAGTAACTAGCAATTTATTTAAATAATGTTTGGATTATATGTGACATTAAATCGAATTAGTAATGGGAAACAGCAGCTGGTGATAAACAGTGGTCTCTGGAAGTCCTCAGGGATCTGTGTTGGATCCTCTACTCTTTGTACATTTGTGACATGATCTGATCGATATTTTTACATGAATTACACAAACATATTTATAATACTTATTAAGGAGAACAAGCCTGTTTTTTCTTTATCTTGAATTTGGAAATCCAACTAAACAAAATGAACATAAGTTGTATTAAATCACAAAATCAGAGACAACAGATGTGTTTGTCTTACATAATTTTCATCTTGTATTAACTTAAAATAGAAAGTAATCATCTCAGTATTAGAAGAAAATTATAGAATATTGAGCAATATTATTAAAAATAAAATTCACTGAATGAAGAAATAGTCCATGTTATTTAATGGCCAAAGTAAATATCCTAAATGGACAATTATGCATCTAACAGGATGTAGGTGTAATTGTATTAAATATGGATCTAACTTAATATTTATTTATATTATATTTAACCATAAGTAGCACAAAACAATTTTAAGTCAAAAAATACTTTGAGGTTTTGTCAATTTATCCCTAAAATTTTCTCAGAAGAGAAAGAAATTAAATTTGAAGGTTGTTGTGTTTCTTTTTGCTGAAACTCATTACCACTTCATTCTGTAAATTA
>JAPTYQ010000008.1:3128645-3141264 GCA_029814465.1 Ostorhinchus cyanosoma
GATGAGTCAATTATTATATAAATTATTAAAACTAAGTTATAATTTTATATATATATATATATATATATATATATACACATACACACACACACACACAACATAGCCTATAAAAATAAATATTTATTTATATAAACAATTATAAACAAGACTTGACCAGATTTATTTTTTGTATTTGAGTAAAAATTATTCATTTTATTTTGTTCAAATAAAATAATGTCAAATAAAAGCAGAAAAATATCAATCGAACAGTTTTACATATTTAACATCTGACAAAGGTTTCAGATATGTCAGACAAAGGCCAAAGGCATCATGGGAGCTGTAGTTTTATGGTACTGTTTCTGTCACTGACTTCATGTAAAAATGACAAGAAGCAGATGTTTACCTGCTGGATTTTGATTGGTCAGTTGTCTCCAGAGGATGTCCAGTTGATGTCAGCTCAGTTTAGAGGTCAAAGGTCACCTCAAAGCAGGCAAAGGTATGTACACGTGTGATGTTCATGAATTAAACCAGACTGGGCCTGAGCTGTGATTGGTTGTTACCTGGCAAGGAGGGCGGTTTCATTCAGTGCAGCAGGTTCAGAGGAGGTCAGAGGTCAAAAGGTTAGTGGCCGGTGACTGGACGGGGTTAGGAAACAGAAAACAGAAGAAGAAGACAGAGGAGGTTAGTCTGATGACCTCATGAGGTTACCCACCAATAGCATGATGACGTGGTTGTATTTAAACCCTTGAGTCACATCATGGCCGTTCCTTCTACAGGTACGGATTATTACTCAGTTGAATAAAGTTAAAATAAAAACAAATATGTTAATTGATTTCATTACTTGAGCTTAAAAAATAACAGACATATAGACACTTAAAGTAAAAGGTAAAAACATGAAAGTAAAAGAAAGAAGAGGAAAATAAAACAGTGAAAAGCAGCGACATGTTAATGTTAATGGTGATGTTAACGTGAGTTGATGAATAAAATTAATTTAAAAAATAAGAAACACATCGCACATAGTGATTCACAGAATGTTTGTAACTCAAATGAACTTTTATTGCTTTTCCAAAAGAATCTTTTCTATTTACAACAAACTTTAACGATAAAAGCAAAACACTAACAAACTCACTAATGCCTTTAAATAAACTACATCACATCATATATGAACATACATGTGCATCAACAGTCTCATATATAAACAGTGGAAGGTCCAATGTCTCATAAAGATAAAATAAATTCACAAATAGACACAAAACTCTACAGAAACACTAAAGACACACTGTGTTCATCTGGAAACTAAACGTCTAATCTTACATCTCAGAAACATTCCTGCTTCAATCTTTCATATATATTTATATATCTTAACAAAATGTAAATACTGTTCTCAACAAAAAATAAGAAAATAAAACGAGGCTTACAGTAGAACATAAAGAACTTCTCCAGTGGAGTGGCTTCCCTCAGATTCTTGTGAATGAGGTGGACCTGCTCAGGTCCAGGTTGGTCTGTTGAGGTTTTCAGAGGTTTTAACGTCTGTTGTGTTGACGGAGGAGGAGCTTCGTGTTCACAGTAAAAACCACACTGTAGACGTTCATGGAACCACTGAGGCTTCATTCACATTCATTGACTGCTGGATCGGGTTCGGTATCAGTCCACGTGGACTGTCCTGAGATGGTCCATGTAGGAGAAACCCACATCAGTTTGGACACAGAGTCAGCTGATTTTAACTTTAGCGTCCAGCAGGAAAACACCATGTAAACATAAACCGGTGCATCATCAGCGTATGTTCAAATACAGTTGACTATATTTGACCTCAGATGGATCTTGTTTGATGTGATGGAAGATGTCCTCCACCGCCAGCACCGTCAGACCACAGCAAACACAAAGGTTCACTGATTACGCCTGAACGCAACGCGCCATGCCATCCAATATGACAGTGACGCATTCAGATCAGGCGTTTGTGCAACTTCACATCAGATTTGTTTGATTAAACTGTCAGTGATGGCTATTGATTACTAGATCAATACATATCATAGTTTTATCTTTTAGTAAACCCTTGTGTGATAAATAGTTTTCATGATGTGGAAAAGAGAAAAAATTAAGTTTCTGCTGTTTCTGATGCTGTTCAACCATCTCATTGGACAGTTTCGGTTTCACAGTTTTTATAATTAAATGAGAAGAAATGTAGATGTTTACTGTTCGAGTTCATCAAAGTGGAGTAAAACTAAGTATTTGGCCATTTGACCTTTCAATATTTAATGATTTTATTCACTTGGCAAAAACAAACTATCATGCAGCTGCTCTTCAGATCCCGACCATGATGATGACGGTACATTTAATGAGTTTTCATGGTTCAATTGTGACTCCAACTGCACTCGGTTCAGTTTAGATCAAGGACGTTCAGATTCCACCTTCTGACCAGTATGACCAGTAAAATAGTAACATAATAACCTATAAATAATATCAACTCTGAAACTGTCTCTGTTTTAGAGTGAAAAAAAGTAGAATTATATAATGAAAATGTTTATATCTACAAACTATCCTTCAAAAAATAATTGTGAAAATGACTTTGACGCCATTGATTGCTAATATATTCAGTGTAATTTTTGTGTTTCACAAATTCATCCTGGATTGGAAACTTTGGTGGCTGGTTTTGGCCCGTGGGCCGTAAGTTTAATACCCCTGGTTTAGAGAAAGACAACCAAGTTTAGATAAAATATCTGATAAAAATTACTAAACTAAACCATGATCTTTTCCAAATAATTATTATTTTATTATTAAACCTTATACCAGCAGGATCTGGAACCACAGCGTCTTACGTCAAAGTCCTGGATGCTGTAAATGCACCGTCTACACTTGGATCTGAACACACAACAACCCAGGACATCATTAAGAACTGGTCTAGATTATGGATTCTATCTTTTACAGATACACTGTGGAAGCATTGGTTCAGCAGCAGAAACATCAGATCCTCATTAAACAAACAGTGATAGTTTGATTCTCAATTAAAATTAATTCATGATGAAAAGTAAACAAGTTTGTGTCAACTCGCTAACAAACAGTTAGCTAACATGACATTAGCTGTAAGAACTTAATAAATCTGTTAGCGTGGTTCTACTGAGTGGTTCGGGTTGGTTTGGGTCAGTATTTTGTGTGGTTCCATTGTAAAAGGAGCTCATACAATTGACCCATACTGTACCATTTCTTGGTACTGTTCTGCTGGAGACCCATATGAAAATGGTACGGAACCAATACTGGGTGGAGCTACACTGACATACATCCAGTACAGTCCATTAATTGGCTCACAGATAACAGTCACTCCTTCCTGCTGGACGTCGTCCATTTTTGTTGTCAGTTCTGTTACATTTGTTGTCGCACTAATATGACATCACAGTGCCACAGCGTTTGACCTTAGCCCCGCCTACCAAGTGAGGATAAACGTGGCAGTGGAAATGCTCCAGTCCAGGCCATACCATTCCAAACTGGACTGTACTGCACCGACCCGAACCAACTTAAAGGAGATGCGTAATAACACCCAACTCATCTTTTCTTGTAACATTGTTTTGACATTTCAGAATCGACACTTTGAGCATAGCTTACCTAAAGCCCAGGGGTTGATGGGAAATGTCTGGAATCTGCTCACACTAACTTTAACTTAACCTTTTAAACTTCACATATGATCATCATATACTTCGACATGTCGAACTCTAAAGCAGTATGTCATTGCCGTACAGTGAAACACAGGTTTATGGATTTTACTGTTTGCAGTTCAATTATTTAAGATAATTTTTTGTTAAATGTCGATGCTAACATGGACAGAGGCTGGTCATTTTCCCTGTTCACAGTATTTGTGTTAAACTACACGAAAAGTGTTTGAAAAATAAGATGAACGCAAACAATTAATATTTTTTAACATACAATGTAAATACAAATTCTTCTTTTTCTACTTATTTGCAGCTAAAATAGGTTTTAATATTTTTTACGTAATGGTAGTTTTCTCTGTTGTTTTTCATTGGCTTCATGGTGGATCCATAAAGTCGTCCAATCAACAGAGGAAGATTATTTAAAATGTCTCACATGATTCACATCACCATCACATTTCCTGACTGCATTTCCCAAAATCCACCTCTGGTTTCATTAATATACAAATTGGGGGGGGGTTAGAGGGGCGTGGCCTAACACAAACTGAGATATTGTGCTATCCAAAAGTGTGTCAATGTCCAAAACGCTAATTGAGCTGTATTTAACATAAAAAATGTCTGAATGTGAACTTTGTTCGTAATTAAAATTATTTCTGGGATTGTACAGAACAATTTGGTATTTTATTCAAATGAATTTCTGTTTGTAAAACATAAAATAATTCCACAAATATAAGTTCAGAAAGCAGTTGATTGGTAGGAAATATCAGTCAAATGTACCTTTTTATGACATCATGGTACAGAGTCCTGATTGGTGGAAACATTACAGTCTGTTGTGTTCATAATAATCTGCCAGACAATAATTTATAATCTTTAGAAACTGCAGATCAAACATATTTTCTGCTGGTAAATTATTGCTAATAATTTCTATTTCATTAATTTTTGGTAAAAAAAAAAAAAATGCTGTTTGATTCTAAACACCAGGATTCATTTTCTACATTTTATTTTATTTAACTTTTTAATATTAATATTTATTGATCTGCGTCTGATTCATTGATGATCTCTGGTCCAGGACATCACAGCGCTGGAACTGGTCTGGACTGAAACATCAAGTTCTGGTTCACAATAAACCTCAGGTTTTCAGCTGGCCCTGGAGGTGAGGTGGATTCTGGGTAAGGCAGGTGTAACCTGTTTGTGTGGTCGCACATTAAAGGAACAGAAACACTGCTGTGGTAAAAACATCAGCAACCAAACAGGCAACACTATGCTCACACACCCTCCCTGGATATTAAGAACAGTGTGTTTGTCAGGGCAGCGCCCCCTGTGGACAAACCGCGGCTTATTAAATGAATCATCTCTTTTAGTGTTTCAGACGTTATGACTTTAGAAATCAGTAGTTATGTCGACAGATGCTTTTATTGTGAAACGCTCTGTCATGTACACATCAGGACACAAAGGGGGCAGGGTTAAGTCTCTGAGAGGCAGTGCCCATCCCCAGGCCACGCCCCAAAGGTCAGAACTGACTGTTCTTTTCCTCAGGTTCAGTTTGTTTTTATTTCAGACCAAACATTAAACTGTTTGTTTTACATCTTTACCGTCATTTGATTTAAACCTTTAACCTATAACTTCAGTTTTTTCTGTTTCCACCTGTTGGAGGCGGAGCTGTTCAGATCACGCGATTGAGTTCAGAATTCAGGTGAATTTAGTCTCTCAAGACTCTGGGTGGTGAATCTACTAAATATCTACCACAATATTAATGCAGTTTTACATTAAATGCTTTTAATTGACTTATGTTTCGATAAAAAGCTTTGATATTTTTTATCCTAAACCACATCTGTTCTCTTTCAGGCCCTGGTCTCGACTTGGTCCTGGTTTAGTTGTTCTTGTCTACAACGCTACTGGGAGGAGTTTGTTTTATTTTTAAAGTGGGCGGGGTCAGTTTGAGTTGTTTCAGGAGGCATGTCTGAGCAGCAGTGTGGGGGCGGGGCTCCACTGGCCATGGGTGTGGTGATGGTGAGGTGTAGGGGAGCAGTCGCAGGAGCAGGGGGCGGGGCCGGGTGCTGGCTTACCTAAAACTCCCCCCACTGTCTCCAGCGGATACTCCAGGATGGATGCAGGTGCCGCCAGCGCATACGGGTAATCGTACGGGGCGTAGATCAGACCAGACTCAGCCGGTGGCGGCATCAAGGCAGCAGGGTGAGGTGTCCCGTTGGGCAAAACCGTCTGGATCTGACGAATCAGAGGCACGAGGGTGGGGCCGGTAGGGGCGGGACCACGCAGAGTTGTGGGTGGAGCCAGTACGGGGGCAGGGCCAGAGAGAATACGAGGGGTCTGTGTAGAGGCTGCAAGAGAGAAGGCGAGGGAGGCTAAGGAAGACGAGGAGGAAAAGGAGGAAGAGGAGGAGGAAAAGGAGGAAGAGGACATGGCAACGATGAGTTCCTAGTACGTCTGTAAATATCTGTACCGCCTACTCATGACATCATCAACACGGGACAGTAACATGTTAATGCTTTTGACGTGAATCATCCATTAGTTTTATTTTTCATCATCAGACTGATTTTAACTTAAACGAGTGATTCACAGACCCCATTTCCATTCACACTAATACACACTAAATTTTACATCTGAACATGTGAGAAAACTAATAAATTATAGAAAACAGAAGGGACGTAGAAAACATTAACAGGAGGTTTGATTCTACCATCACTATATACGTATCAACTCTGAAATGAATCCAATACAGGACTTAAATGTCATAACCAGGGTTTATCCATTATTGTATTTCTGAAGCGAATGTAAACGTATCAGATCTGATTATTACAACTGTTTGATCATTAGTTCATGGGTTTCTATTGTCATGGACAGTGACAGCAAAGACATCGAATCCATTGGTGAAAATCATAAGCGATGAAAACGAGTGGAAAAAACAGGAAATAAGACGTCTCTACATTGAAACCCGCCTCTACATCAGAGAGCGGTTGCTGATTGGTGGGTCTTACAGGTCTTGATGTTGGCGTCTCTGTATGTCCCGTTCAGGATTGCCAACTCCATCAGCTGCATCTTCTTCAGACTGTCCTCGCCCTCTGCCTGAAACCGAACAGGAAACGACACTGAATCAGACTGAACCTGAAGTAACGTTAAGTTTGGTATACACACTTCACACCATGTAAAACCAGAGAAGGTGATCTGAAGATGATCCAGAAGTGAAAGTCAACTTTCTGAAATGTGAATTAAAACACTTGGTTTCCATCTGTTTGCTGGTTTGGTTCTGTTTCCATGTTCGAACTGTTCATGTTCCTCCATTCAACATCATGATGAATGACAGAACAATGAGATCCAACAGGAAACAGAAGGGTTTATATTTATCTGCAGACTGAGACTTCCTGTCACGCTGAAGGATGTCTAAGACTCAGCTTTATTTGACCCAAACATTAAGAGACAACAGGAAAAAAACAACCATGAACCAAGAAATTAACCTAAACTGTGGAAACAATGGTGTCGCATTAAACAAACAGGAGGAAAATACAGCAACTGAAGAAGAAATACCACTCTATCAGTAAACGCATGGTTTAAATCACATCAATAAACACGTTATTATTTTAGTTTCATCTTTTAGAAAATGTACCAACTCTTCTAGAAAAAAAGGAACCATAAAATAATTCAATGATCAAAGTACTATTAAAGAAACACTGAAGACTAAATGAATCTAATGTCAGATGTTGGTTAAAAATAAAAAAAGGACAAGGGCGACTTAAAACTCACTAAAAAACCCCCACTTAAAATAAAAATAAGAAAAAATAATACAATAAGAAAAATGAGAATATAATACAAAAATAATAGAATAATACAATTCTGAACTAAAACCCACTCTGAAGAATGACCTAAAACCGTTCCAACATGAAACCAGCTTCACTTCCTGTGGTGCACTGACATCAGATCATCTACTTCCTCTTTTGTTTTAGTGCAGTGACATCTTTCTGTTTTGTGATTGGTCAGATGAAATGAAGGAAGTGAAAGTAGAGGAAGTGAAGGTCAGCAGAATCAGAGTGTTTCCTGTGACTGAGCCTCCAACGTTTAGCGTCTCCATCCACCTCCGACATGTAAAGCACACACCTGCATAAACAGGTCAGAGGTCAGAGGTCAGAGGGTGTGCACTCACAGCGGGAACCAGCAGCTTGTTGACCTCGTCTGCAGCTCGTTTCAGTTTGAGCTCAGCTCGGTTCTGAGCATCTTCCACCGTGATGAGAACGTGGAGGTCTTCGTTCAGATGCTCCCAGTTGGGTTTCCCTCGGTTCTGCTCCTCCTGAAGGAACAGACAGAACTGTTAAACCCAGCAACCCTGCACCAACCACTCACAAGAGACCACCCCCCCAGACTGGATCGACCTTGACCCTGGTGTACCCCAACCCCTGACTCATGACCCCGGTCCACCTGTCATACATCTGACTGAATATGATCAGTGATTGGCTATTACTGCTGTCAATCCCATATTTAACCCCTAACATTGGTGACTTAACCCCTTCAGTTCTTTTCTCCAGCATGAATCTGAACTGACTTTCCAGACCAGGATTGATTTTCAGTTCTGATTTACTCAACACATACATTTGGAATAAAATATTTTTCCTCTTCTCATGAAACCTTTGTGAAGGCCATGTAGTGTTGATAAAGTGTACCTGGACTCAATGTGTGACAGTTAACCAGATCAAAGGTGATAGTTTGTACCATGAACATCATACACTGGACGTGATGAAAATGATGATGAAGTAAACATGTTTTATAATCTATGAACCATCACAACAGAATGAAACTCAAAACAGATCCATCCTCTGTATTTACAACCAGAGGACGTTATAAACCACCGTGTTAAAGACCAATTCAACT
The DNA here is from genome assembly GCA_029814465.1 of Ostorhinchus cyanosoma. Lineage (NCBI taxonomy): Eukaryota > Metazoa > Chordata > Actinopteri > Kurtiformes > Apogonidae > Ostorhinchus > Ostorhinchus cyanosoma. Next base: position 3,137,141 of record JAPTYQ010000008.1, read on the forward strand.
GGTTTAACCAACATTAAATGGATGCAAAGACTCCATCCAGTCAATAGGACAAAACAGAACAAGTCCAGGAAAAAAGAATTTAACTTCACAGAATAAAACACCATGAGTTCTGACGTTTGGTGAAACTGTCACAATTGGAGGTTTTTGTCCATTTGTCGACTTGACGTCAGACTGAAGTGAATGGACTGAAAATGGAAAAGGTTCAATAGTTTTGGGTCAAACTGCTGCGAAAACACTCGTCTGTTTGTGTTTCTGTGTGTGAGCGATGCTAACAAGGTTAGCCACCTGCTATGCTAACAGAGACACATGAGACAGAGAAGGCGGCAGGACGCCAAGCTGAACCAGATGGAAAAAACAGAAATGTGAGAGTTCAAACTCTGGACCGAAGCCCAGCTGACAAACACACACCCATCGACCAATCAGCTGCAGACGCCTCGGTCCAGTCGGTACCAACACCATTCACAACTTTAACAGATTTTGGAGTAAATGAAGGTCGGATCCAACAGGTCTGGGCCTGAAAGCTGTCCATATCCAGATGTGATATCATGATCCATTTTAAATAAAACAACCAAAGGCATTTACATTATGAAGGTCAACGCTGAGTTCAAGATCAGCAGGAGGTTTATGTAGATGTTAATGAATCCACAATTATCCACTGGTAGGAAACCTGAGTTAGCAAAGGGTTTGGAAAAGAAGATCTAAAGTTGATTTATTAATTACACAAGAAATGAATTATAATATATTCATAAAAATATATTTTCTATTTATTATTTAATATACATAAGACATAAATGATTTTCTCTTTCCATGAGCAGAGGTGGATCAGGGTTTACTGGACAACAGCGCCTCCTACAGGTTAAACTATCGCCACTATGTTCATGTAAAACTATAGTTCATCCTCTGGGGCTGAAACGTGAAGCCATTGTGGAAGTGTCAACATCTGCAATTACAAGTCCACTAGAGGGTGGATCCCAAATTAAGTCAGTTCCTATTGAACAACATGCAAAAATTAACTTTACAGCAAAGTCCAATGTGTTTCAGCCTGATTTAGCCACTATATAGTTTAGTTAATAGTATTTTAAAAATGCCGTGGTCTCTGATTGACACCTGGCATTAGTTCATCTGTCAACACATTCACCCTCTGGTTTATTAAACTGGATTCTGTCACGACGTTTACTAGCGATTCATCTAAATAACCAGAACAACTTAGCTGCATTAGCTGATGTTAGCATTGATTTGTATTCAGCTTATGCTAATTGACAGCAGGCAAAGTTATTAATGATTAATGATAATTATCATGATAAAGGTTGAATCAGAACAAGACAAAAACCATGTAAAGGACCAAGACAAAAACAGCATAAGACCAATAAATTTTTTTTTTAAAAAGAACATGAATTAGGTCACATTAAGATGACATCACCGCTGTGTAAAAGTTTTGATTAAGTTTAATCTGATTCTTATTCACTAAAATGAAAAGACTGAAACATTTTAACTGGATGTAAATGAAAAAATGTACATTATGTTAAATATTACCGTGATTAAAGAAAACTACATGACCACGCCCACCTTGACAACTGAAGTATCATAAACATACATGACACTCATCTCCATGGCAACAGCAGCTAAGGCACATGGGTATTGTAGTGTCAGAGTCAGTATTCGGATATCTGTGTGGGCGTTACCTTCTTCTTGTCTCTCATGGAGCCCCGCCCCCTCACCATGATTTTACATCCTGTCTCCGCCTCCAACTGCTTCGCCGTAAGACCACGAGGTCCCAGAATCCTTCCTACGAAGTTAAACTGAACAGACACAGAGAGGTGGTTACCATGGAGACCGGTTGACCAATCAGACACTGTCTACGGACGATGCGGTGTCTCACGTCAGGATGTTCCTTCACAGGGACAAACAGTTTGTCCTGCAGTTGGACAACCGGACCGACGCCTTCAGGGAGGTCAGGGCCACCGCGGTCCGAAGAACCGCTCAGGGTGTCGGTGTACATGTGCTTTCTGACACGCATGATCTCTGCAACATACAGCAACAGGCAACACATGTCAACACAGGGACAGGCAACATGTCAATATACAAACAAAACAAGGCAACGCAAAGACACGCATGATCTGTGGAACACACAGCAACATGTCAACATGGGGACAAGCAATGCGTCAACACGAAGTCAAGCAGCATGTCAACATACAAACACAAAACACAGCAACACAAGAGCACATATGACCTCTTGAACAGAGAGCAACATGCAACATGTCAACACAAGAACAAGTAATACATCAGCACTGGGACAGGCAGTACGTCAACATGTGGACAGGCAACAAGTCAACACGAGACAGGCAACACGTCGACATATAAACACAAAATATGGCAACACAAGGACACACATCATCTCTGCAACACACAGCAATATGCAACATGTCAACATGAGGACAGGCAACATGTCAACACTGGTACTAGGTCCTATTCTGGATCACTGAGGTTAAACCTGAACTTGAAGCTGAGGTTAAAGGTGAATTCTAAAACTGAACCATTTACTGATGATGATGGTGGTTCTGATTCTGGTCTCAGCTTCGTGGATCAGTGTTCGATGGTTCCTTCTGGTCCAGACAAGCAGTTTATGGGTTTGGAATTAGAATTGGAAAAGAATTGGAAGAGAAGAACAACAGCAAAGTGGAGGCTGTGAGGAAAGGAGGATATGTACTCTGTTGTGAAGACAGTGAATGCATCATGAGGACAGTGAATGCATCTTTGAAATGGCTCTTGTTTGTTTCCTGTTAAATGGGACTGAATCCAATGATCCTGGGTGTGTTTTTATTTCCTGTGACTGGCATGTTACTCCTCATCTCCTCCTGCTGTTTGTCCAGATGTGTTCAGGGTGTGTGGCCTCCTCCTCCTACTCCTCTTCTTCCTCCTCTTATCAGTTCCAGATGTTCCTGATTTCTCTTCTGTTCCATTAGCATTTATGTGATCACTCAGACTTTAAAGCATCATCACTTTTATTGAATTATTCTTTTCATTCTGGATTGGATTGTAATTTTTCTCATTAGTCAATTTGATAAATAAATCGAGAAATACATAACATTTACCCAAAACCAGCTGGAACCAAAACCAGAATGAAGGAAATCGTTGTCGAATTGACATGAAATTCAATTTATCATAAAATAGGCTACATTAATCAAAAGATGAAGTCCAGTTTTGTATAAAAGTCTCAATGATAAAGGAACTAAAGAATATTAGAATAAAGGTTCAATATTTAGTCTGAGATTCATTAGAAAATAAAGATGCACAAAAATACTCAAAAAGTTATACGATCTACAAATGCAAACAGGAGATGCATTAAAAATAAACCAAAAAGCAGCTTTAAAGACAAAAAATAGTGCCAAATTGTGCTCTATAAATATCAGGTTTTAATCCAATATATGTTGTTTAATTTGATAAAATTTAAGAAAATGAGAGAAACTGTTTAAGAATCAGAGATAAAAACGTCTTTAGGATTTTGGTTTTTAACTTTCAGGGGTTAAAAGTGTCCACTATATGACAAGTAAGGAGTTAAAACAGGGGTGGAAAAGGGTTAAACAGCTGCAAACGGGTTAAACGGGTGTAAACGGGTTAAACGAGTCCGGGGTTCATGACCCGGGTCTCACCCTCGTCCAGGAGTCGCTCCAGATGTTGGAAAATCCCGCAGAAGTTCGGTAAACTGTTCATGAGCTTCTTGTCGTTCATGAGCTGCATCAGATAATCCGGACTGGGTCTGGGTCGGTCCTTTCCCTCCATGTCCCCCACCATGGTCCTCTGTCAATAACCGATAAATACACCGATCGATCAGTACAGGATCCAGATCTCGTCGCAGGACCACATGGACTTCATCCGGACCCGGTCTCGGAGCTCGGTTCTGTTTAATCCCAGAGTTTGAAACGAGTCACTGAGGTCTGACGAACTGATCCGGGTCAGAGGAGGACGGGTCCAGCCCCGGGTCTGAGTCTCTGCTCTGCCGGGTCTCTCATCCGGAGCCGCGGGTCCCAGGGGTTCAGCTTTAGGGGTTCTGTCCGGCTCTGTGCTCCTCTCTGTCCGGCTCTGTGCTCCTCTCTGTCCGGCTCTGTGCTCCCGTGTGCCGCCGT
>JAPTYQ010000008.1:3142833-3170807 GCA_029814465.1 Ostorhinchus cyanosoma
CCACCAACACTGTCCAACGGGTCTGGTTCTGTCCTGGAGGTCAGGGTTCTGGTTCTGTCCTGGAGGTCAGGGTTCTGGATCTGTCATTGCATGTTCTGGTGTTGTCCTGTATAACGGTCCTCTGGGTTCGATTCCATTTTTTTTCCCTCAAATGATATAGTTTTTAATGTTAATTGTGTCTGGGACCCTCAGAACCAGGTCTAGAGTTTGAGAATTTGGTTAAACTTATACATTTTGATGAAAAGTGTCCAACGCTCAGAGACGAGGGGTGGGGTGGTGGTGAAATGTTTCTCCCACAGTGGGGTCCAGCATTTGTGCAGATCTGGACCTGGTTCTGGTCTGGGTTCGGTCCAGACCACCGCGTTGAATGGGGAGGCCCGACCTCAGTTCTTGGCAGCTTCATCTCATCCTCAAATTCATTCAGAACCAAAGAAAAGGAGATTGTCTTTATCAAGGAGGAGGAGGAGGGGGAAGAGGGGGGAGAGAAGGAGGAAGAAGATGAGGAGGAAGGGAGGAGGAGGAGACAGGAGGGAGAAGAGGAAGAAGAGGAGGCGAATGAAGAAGAGGAGGAGGAGAAGGGTGAGGGGAGGGGGAAAAAAAAGGAGGAGGACAAAGGGAGGGGGAGGAGGAAGAGGAAGAAGTGGTAGAGGAGGAAGAAGAGGAGGAGGAAGAGAAAGAAGAAGACGAGGCGAGGGAGGAGGAGAAGGAAGAGGAGTAAGAAGAGGACGGGGTGGAGGAGGAAGAACAGGAGGAGGAGGCGGAACAGTGTGAGGAAGGGGAGAGGGAAGAAGGGGAGGAGGAGGAACAAGAGGAACGGGGGAGAAAAAGATGGAGGAGGGAGAAGGAGGAAGAAGAGCATCAGGAGGAACAGAAGGGGAGGAGGAAGGAAATGGCGGAGGAAGTAGAGGAAGAGGAACAGGAGGGGAGGAGGAAGGAAGAGGAGGAGGTAGAACAACAGGAGGAGGAGGAGGAGGAAGTAGAGGAGAGGGAAGAGGAACAGGAACAGGAGGGGGAGCAGAAAAGGAAGGAGAAGGGGAGTAGGAGGAGGAAGAAGAACATCAAGAGGAGGAACATGAGGGGAGATGGAAGGATGAGGAGGAGGAACAGGAGGGGGATAAGAAATAGGAGGAACGAGAGGGGAGAAGAACTTCAACTTTCAACTTTGAAGGGGAGGGGGAGGAGGAGCAAAAGGAGGAGGAACAGGAGGATGAGGAGGAGCAGACTGCTAAAACCACGGGTCTTTGTGCTGGTGTTTTCCGCCCTTCGACAGCTGATTCATATTCAAATGTAGTTTCTGAATGAACAGTGAACGTTTTACATTCCAACACTCACAGGGGCGTCCCATGAGGAAGACTGGCCTCCAGCGCCCCCAGTGGACACGGACGGAACTGTAGCACAAACAACAGCCTGCAAGAGGCAAACTGAAGGAGTCCAACCTCATGGACACGATCATACGTTCACACTTCATAAACACAGGGTGATGGATGTGACACGAGGTAGATGGCATCCCATTTATATTAGAATGAACAATCTCACACACACAAAACTCAGAACTGAGCTCTAAGACCTGCAGTGTGAAAGCAGCCTGAGAAAACCAGATAAAATAAAGAACTCAGATTGGCCTTAATTTGACAAAAATAACCTCATTGAGCAAAAATAAATGAATGCGCAAAATCTGTAAAAAAATGAACAAAATATGAACAACATAACAAAATAAGTAGAATTTTTTTTAATGTGCAAAATGAGCATTAAATCCAAATGTTTGGTCGATCACAGCGTTTCAAATCTTCTATGTAATTTACTTTTAAATGAGGTAAAAGCGCTTCAATGAAGTGAAACTACAGACTTATAAGTCAAACTAATATCAATACTTTGATCCTAGTACTACGACTGTTCTACAATAGTTCTCATGTCCCCGTACGTCAGCGTCCTGTTCTATGTGAATCAATCCTCAGTTAAATGTGTGAGGTCATCTGTTCTGTTCTATGTTCCAGTCCTGTGGTCTGGATGCAGATTGATCTCCCAGTAGAAGTGGACGGTACTTTTACTGGAGGAGAACTCAACTCATTCAATCAAAGTCCATATATGACTTTATCAGTGATCAATAGATACTATATTGATATCTGTAACTATTTACATTATGTTATAAACTATCAAAATATGAACAATTAGAGGGAAAAGCATTTTTAATATTTCAAAAATCCGTAAAAAATTCAAAAATCAAAATTTCTCTAAACTGTGAACAAACTTTGTAGACATTGTCCAGGAAGACCGATGAAAAATTTGAAATTAATCTGACTAGCAGTTTTGTTGGAGAAGATGTTTGAAGAAATTGAGAACAACAACGTCAACAAAGAAGACGATGCTGGACAAAACGCCTTCACAAAAACCCAGCGTGGAAATTAAGAAAATAAAAAACTGGAGTTTGATTCATTCTTTGAAACCTTTATTGAAGCCTCATTCAAGTTTTTGTCTTTTACTGTGATGTGGAATGGACACATTTATAGACACAAAACAGACCGAGGCCTGAAACTGGCCTGAAACTGACCATCAACCCTGAGACTACGACGCCCCCTGGTGGAACCAATGAGCCTGAACAGGACGGTAGCGACTCTGGTCCACTTGGTGGCGCTAATGCTCCTCTAGGCTGAAACCAGCAGTAAACAATAAATAATGAGCAGAACCAGTGGATCAGAGTGGATACGGGTCTGGACATGACAGACGAAAGCACCAACATGATCTGATGTTTTAGCTTCTTCTCCCATTTCCATGTCTCTCCATCTTGGAACGCTCTAATAAAATAGACTCATTAGCTCCGTCTTCATCCACTGAATTTGATAAACTGATCACTGCCCATACTATGTCATAGTCATCACATCACTTCTTAATGATGTTACTAATATACCAATGTACATCCAATAGGAAGGATTTAACGCTATGACACCAAACACCTGGATCACCTTGATCACCTGGTCAGACCCAGTAGTTACACATTGTAGACACCAGATCAGGCATGCTCAGTCCTAATAAAACATCCATGACCTGAGGGAGGAGGAGGAGGCGGATGAAGGACAGAGGATTGACTGACCTGAGGGCTGAGGGAGGGTCTTCTGGGGTTGGGAGCCTAAGGCTAAGAGCTAACATTACATCCACAGTTGGTCATTAAAGTCCTGTGTCTTTGAGGATGGACTAAATACTATACACTACATGTCACAAACACCATCAAAACTTCATCCAGAAATCAATGCATTAACTGTCAGATCTAAATACACGTGAAAGACAAGCTACAAAACACGACCAAACACACGAAGCTAAACACATGCTCAAAATCATTATTCACATTAACCATTAAAACTGAGGCAGGGCGTGTTGTAGACTTGGTCTGATGCATCATAACTATGCATAAGTACGATGTCCTTCTGGTGGTAGATTGGCCGTACTGTACCCAAACGACCAGCTCTGATCCTGTGGGCGAGGCCTCAGCAGGCAGCTGATCTGATGGAGGTAAACTGGTTGTCATGGCCATCAGTCACATGAGCGTTGGAGGTCGCAGTCAGTCAGAGGAACCTGGGGTCACGGTTGGCTTTACGAGAGCGGAAACGCATCTCAGACAGTTTGGAGTTGATCCCAGAGCCGATGACGCCTTTCCTGGCGAGAGGAAACCGAGCCAAGATGGCGTCTGGCAAAGAGAGAACAGCCAATAAGGAGCCAGAACCATCCACGATGACAAAGAACGCACAGAGATTCAGCCGATCATATGATGATGTGAACTTTACAGGGCATCATACTCACTAAAGATGGCGTTGATCTTGTGCGGGTCTAGCGCGTTCCGTTGAGGCTGGAAGGTCGGCCGTCGGCTCCGCCCCCCTCTCAGGTTACTGCTGATCAGTGTGTTCATATCAAAAACACCCAGCAGGAGAGTCCGCGCCATTGCCGTGGGAGACTGTGCCTGATTGGCAGCATGCCATGTGCGGAAGTCACAGAGAACCCCTGACCCCGGGTAGACCTCCACCTGGCTCACCTGGATCAGAGCCGGAACTAGAATCAAGACTAGGACGTCATATTTAAACCAGGATATATGTCCTAAACCAGGACCTACCCTGGGCCCGGTCTTACCTTACCTCCACCCCCCACTACTTCCATGATCTCACCTTGGCCCCCCCGCCGGTGCACTGGCTCTCTGAGCAGCTCCTCCTCAGTTCCTCCATGTCGGTCTGGCTGCAGTGCGGCGCCTCCTGCCCCATGTGACTCCCCAGATCCAAGTCCAGTCCTCCTGGGTCCTGGAGGATAAGGTCTGGTCCTCCTAGGTCCTCTTGGTCTTCCAGTGGGACGCAGAATTCTGATACCTTGTCCTGACCCAGGTGGTGGGCAGGGCCTTGGGGGCTGAACTCTCCGTCCTGATGGGTCGGCAGGTGTGGATGGACGTTCAGGGCGTAACTGTCATTCGTTGCCATGGAGACAGAGTGGTGACCATTGCCCTGACCCAGAGTCTGCCACATGGTGGAGAGGAGCCCAGGGATTTCTGTGAAATGTAGTGAAGGTTAAGACCTGGCTGAAGGCCAGACTGTTTGACTCACATCTGAACCTTTTAACCAGTGGGATCAGAACCACACCAACATACTGAACATCTGTCCATGAAACAAACTCTAGAGTTTTAACGGTCAAAAAGTCAAACATGACAAGAACATCATATTATTAGAATATTACAAGAATAATCAAATAACACAAGAAAAGAAAACCTGAGTACAGGTAATAATAATAATTAATTAGATTTCTATAGCGCTTTTCAAAGCACCCAAAGCGGTTTACATTAATGATCCATTATTCATTCGCTCTCACATTCTCACTCTGGTAGACCTGGTGTATTTGGATCTGGATCAGGATCAGGATTAGGCTTAGGATATGGATGCGCCTCTGGACTCACCGCTGACCAACATGTTCTTTAGTCTCTGGTTTTCATTTGTTAACTCCGCCTTTTCTCGCTCCAGCTCATGAACACGTGAACGCAGGAAGTGAAGCTCTGCGATTTGAGACACCATCAGGGACTCGCCTGGACCGCCTGACTCCACCTTCACAGCCTGAAGGAGGAAGTGGGAGGAGCTTAAGAAGACAGATGATATAGGACAAATGACAGCCAGTCTGTCTGTCTATCAACTAAATGCTAGAAGCAACAGAAATAAAAGAATGAAAAACAAGTTTAAAAAGTGTGGAAGAACACCTGCATCCAGGAAAAATGGAAATCTCTAAACATAATATGATGTGATTTATGTGTTTTTGTTCCTTCTTTTTGAGAATATTACCTAATTTCTTGGATTCTGAACATTATCAGAATGACCCAACCTACAATCAGAGGATGTTCAGATCTGAACTGTCATTCAATCTGTTATCAACAACTATTATATTTAAAGTCATTTGTACATGACGGGCATTAAACTCAGTGTTTACATATCATACATCTCTTCAACATCTGATAAAATTAGGTCTATACATCCATGCTGTTTCAATGTTATTTTCAGTTTCAATGGTAGAAAAATAAATAAATAATAAAAATGTGTTTTTGATCAAAACATGGTAGAAAATATCTAACCTTTAACCTGTAAATATATGGTTTTCACTGATCAACAATCAATCCAAATTAGATTCATGGTGTAAAACTGTTAAATGAATGAAGATGATGATGATGGAGACACTGATTATTAATGTGAATAGGTCTGAGTCCGTTCCATCTGAACCGGGTTCTGGGTCCAGGTCTCGGTCTGGATCCGAGCCTCGGTCTGGGCCTCGGTTTGGGTCATGGTCCAGGTCCCGGTCTCACCGCTCCGCAGCAGCTGGAGGATCCTGGAGTCCGCGGACCGTCCGTCATCTGGACCCCGAGTCCTGGAGCCTTTAACCAGGTTGAAACCAGGCTGAAACCGGGACGAAACCAGAGCTGCTGCCGCACAGAGAAAAACACAAAGAAAAATGTAAAATAACTTTATTAAAATTCAAAAACACAGCCATTTCCTCTGACGCACTTCCGCCAGAACAATGCGGCACTTCCGCTTCAGGCCGAGGCTGTTTTGTTGGACGGCCGAAAGACTACAGTACCCAGAGTGCACCGCGGCCGAAGCGCTGTAAACACACGATGGAGTTTGAAGGACGGACTGAGCGATGATCGGTAGGTGTAACCACAGACATATATAGAGATAGATATACAGGTATATATGTCTATGGGGTAACTGGACTCATTCCGGGTTGGACCTGGTTCTAACCGGTTCTTTCCGGTGTTCGAGTCTGACTGAGTAAATGTTGAGTCGCAGGTGAATGTGTCATGTTGAACTTTTCCGCAGATAGGTAAAAGGTGAACAGATTAACAGACATTTTGTAACTCGATCTCGAGTCATGTTTCCAATCTGTAGGTTGACCTTTAACCCCGAACACTCAGCAGAACCCGGTGGCACCGTGGGATGAGAACTAAAGTCACAATGACGTCAAGAAAATAGACTTAACTAGTCCAGTGAACACGAAACTGACCAGGTCCAACAGTCACTTGTGGATCCATGTGAATTCATAGGGATTCATGTGGACCCATGTGGGTTCCCTAAACAGTGTGATGCAACTGACGTCACTGCAGGACGTAGACTGTTCACACACAAATCTGATGGCATCACGTTTACATTACACACACACACACACACACACACACACAAAGTCACATTTCAGCAAAAAAAATCTGAACTGAGTATGCAGACCTTCAGTGTGAACATTGAGTAAATTATGTAAATCCATGCTAAATCTGAATGAAACGTCTCCTCCTCAGTATTTGTTCGCTTCAACCTTGGCCCCGGCGTTGCCGTGGAGCTGCAGGGTGAGTCCAGCATCGCTGAGCTGAAGGAGGTCGTGGGGAGTCAACAGGGAGTCCGACCAGACCAGCTCCGGGTGCTCTTCGCCGGCAGGGAGCTGCAGAGCTCTGCCACACTGCAGGTCAGAGGTCACAGGACCACACCCCCTGTCAGTTTATGAGATGAGTCAGGTGAGTCTCTGATGATGAAGACCTTGATTGGACGTCATCTGTCTCCCAGGGGTGTGACCTCCCAGAGCAGAGCACCGTCCATGTCGTTCTCCCCTCTTCAGACTCCGCCTCCTCTTCTTCTCGGCTCCTTCTCCTGCAGGAGGGTCTGGACCGAGGAGCCGAGCAGGAGCAGAGCAGTCTGACCAGGCTAGACCTCAGCTCCTCACGCCTCCTGTCCACCTCGTCTGGACTGGCTGTGATCCTGGAGGGAGCAGGGGGAGGAGGAAGAGTCACAGAGGAGGCGACACCCAGGCTTCAGGGCCAGGCTTCAGGTCATAGAGGTCAGTGATGAAACTAATTAACACACCGCACATTTCATGTTACTATAGTTTCCTTTTCACACAGTATAATTGTGTGTAAAAAGTGAAGGAAAAGTAGAAATGCTCATTCTTCACAGTAAAAAATATAAAGTGTACTGTAGCATCTGAAATGTAAAAGAATTAAACTAAAATGTATTTATTTGCCCAAATGCCATCATATTACCTGTATTTACCTGTTTGTACCTGTATTTACTTAAGTGTACCTGTACTTACTTAAGTGTACCTGTACTTACTTAAGTGTACCTGTATTTACTTTTGTGTACCTGTATTTACATGTGTGTACCTGAACAGGTGAGCATACACACAGTACTTTCTTCGTGTACTGTAAGAGCTGCAGGTCGATTCGAGCAGGTAAATTGCGAGTTCGCTGCAGATGCTGTAAACAGACGACACTCACACTCAGCAGGGTAAGAACACCGTTATCTTCCTGTTTTGACCACCTGAGGCTACAGGGGGCGCTGTTTGGACAGTGTTAGAGCTGTACACACTGATGATGATGGTAATGAAGATGGGTAACCGTGGTGTCTCTGTCAGGGTCCGTCCTGTTGGGATGATGTTCTTTACCCAGGTCGTATCCATGGTGTATGTCAGTCCGATGGTTGTCATGGCAACGAAGCGGTAAGTCTGTCTGATGTTACTGGAGAAATGAAGAGTACAAAATACTTCACACAAGACTAAACTGAAGAACTGTAAAACTATGTATGTGGAGAGATGTCATTTGATTAAAAGAAAAACAAAAAAAACCACTTGTACTGTGTGTGTTTATTGTGTACTTGTTGTGTTTCAGGAGTTCTACATGAAGTGTGCGTCCCATCCGACCGCAGATAACGACCTCTCTGTGGCCCTCGACCTCATTATGACCAACACCAGAAACGTGCCCTGCATCGCCTGCACCGACGTCATGTAACGCAAAGATACACGACCAGACACACAATATGACATGGACTGAGATATCAGGTTTAACACAGACTTCAACAAAATGTACTGAAGATACAACACGCGTCAATACACAGGAGTCTGTATATGGTAGATACTACAATACCCATGAGCCTCAGCTGCTGATTCCATGGAGTCCAGTTCAAAGTGTTGATCATTACTGAATGTTCACTAAGCTGATGCTACACTGTCTATGAAGTTTTATGCCGAATACCAATTCACTCCCCGGCCCAACCCTTACCCTTGGCCCTACCCCTTCATTTTGTGCGTTCATGTGTAGGGGTAGGGGTGTCCCGATTTCCGATGGGTCGGAGGGGAAGGGCTAAGGGGGAGGGCTGTTTGGGTCTTAGATTCTTTCTTCATCTCAATGGCAACTGCAGCTGATGCTCATGGGTAATGTAGTGCAGAGAGTCTGAAAAAGCAGGTTTTTGTTGGACTATGTGTGTGTGTCTGTGTCTCAGAGATGTGGTCGTGGTGTTCCAGTGTCCGGAGCGTCATGTGATCTGTCTGGACTGTTTCCGTCGATACTGCCAGACTCGACTCAACGAGCGTCAGTTTGTTCACGACGCCGTGGTCGGATACTCTCTGCCCTGTCCAGGTACATGTTCACCCCTTACCTGTCCACAGGAAATCTGGAGTTTACTCACTTGGATCAGGCAGGGCTCTGGAACGGTCATCAATGTAATGCTGTCTGTCCATCTGTTTGTCCATCTGTCCTCAGCTGGATGTGAGGACTCGCTCATTAAGGAGCTCCATCACTTTAGGATTCTGGGAGATGAACAAGTGAGTTTACTCTGATGTTCACATTCTGATTAGCAGTAGTAGGTGTACCTTTTGTATATAACAGTTTTGTGAAGAGTTTGTAATTCATTCTTTCATAAACCTTGTAAAACATGAATAATAAAAACAGTGAAACTCAGCTCATCTAAATAAAAGTCATTAGTTAACTCAACTAACCTAAACTAGTTAAAACCACAGTGAAAAATGAAACAATACTCCTAAACATGTGTGAACACTGCTGTAACTTAATTTACATCCATTGATTATATCACTCTATACCAACGATACTGTCTTTTATTTAACTGAAGATGTTTTTATTTGTTATGAATGCTACTGCGTCCATATGCCAGTATGGGCGGTACCTGCAGTACGCCGCAGAGGAGTGCCTGTTGATGATTGGAGGAGTGATGTGTCCGTCACCTGGCTGTGGGGCGGGGCTTCTCCCACCTGATGGTGACAGGAGGGTGGAGTGCGACCGACAGGTGGGCTGTGGATTTGTCTTCTGCAGAGACTGTAGGGAGGAGTTCCATGAGGGGGCGTGTCTCACCATACAGGCTCCGCCTACAGGTGGGACTACACAGGTGAGCAGTGAGGTAGTGACTCTAGAATCTAATTTCCTGTTATTGTCTTCTACGCCACCTATGTTTTCTTTTTTCCCCACATGTTCAGATGTAACAGAACTAAATAAATCAGATTAACCTGTTTACATGTATGAAGACATGGGAGTATTGAGGATAAGTCCAAGTGTGTTAATCTGATTTATTATAATCAGTTACTGGTGTTATCTGATAAAACGATCACCGCCCTCCACCATGAAACCTTAATTTAAAAAAATATTTCTCAAGATCTGTTAAACAGAACAAACATTTTTAAACACAGCTTTTTCATACATCCTCGTTTTATTTTGTATTTCTACATTTTTCACACAAACACAAAAAAAACAAAGCCTCAAACAGTCACAGTAAAACTGGCTCCAAAATGAACTCCAGAATGTCAGAACTGAGGTCCAGGAGGAGCTGAAAACTAAAACCAGGAAGAAGGAAACATTTGGTTTTTGTCAGTTAATTTACTTTCTGTGTAAAACTCAGTCCATGAAACAGTATAAAGACGTAGCTGTTTACATTGGCTTTTAATACAAAGCTGTGAATTTGTTTTAGATGTTTTTTATCCTATTTTTTTATTATTTTGTATCCGTTTTTCAGTTTTCGTATATTTTTAATTCTTATTTTACTGTTATACTATATAATGTTTTTATTTATATCTTTGTACAGTGTTTTGGGCAGCTTTTGTTGCTTTAAATTTGCTAAAACACTTGATCTTGCTCAAAATAAAATATTGTAAGAATCCAAAATAAAAGCAGGATATTTTTGAAAATGTGTGTAAAAAAAATCTTTGTTTTATTCAACAGCACAAAGGGAGGCTAATAATTTCATCCTTAACTAATGAGAACGTTAATTGGTGGGTAAATTATGACGCCCGTGTGGTGGTTACAACGTGGGACATTTCATTAAATCCAGATTTTCTGGTTTCTATGGTGACGTGCAGGAGACATCAGTGAATGGTAAAGTGACACCTCATCTCTGTGACCTTGGTGCTGATTCTAATCGGATTTCTGATCCAAAGTGGTTTCATGCATTTGCGTCTCTTCTTTGTTTGAATGGAATTCCGATGCTTGTCAAGCTTCGTGTTCAGGGTCTAAGGTCATCTGTGTGGTGATTGTTCCAGATGATTAGTATGAATGTGACCTGGAGTTCGTCTGTTAAATCAGAGGAAGGGAGTCATTACTGTGGAGTTTGATGTCAGTGTCCTCTGTCTGTCAGGGGTTCGTGGTCGACCGGGGGGCGTCGCTCAGGGGCAGGTGGGACCACGCCTCCCTGCTCCTCATCCAGAACTCCACCAAACGCTGCCCTCAGTGTTCGGCTCCTGTGGAGAAAGACGGTAACTGGAGCTGATTCTAGATCAGTGAAAACCACTGAGGTCCGGATCATAGGGCAGGTTCGACAGATCCAGGACCTGCCTCAGTTACAGACTCCACCCACTGGTTTGCACCAACTGCCACCGAGTTACAACCGAAAGCAAAACACTCATGTCGTGTTGATATAGACAGAAGTTAGCCTGTACACTTACAACCACAACAGGATGAATTATAAGAAAATATAAAAATAACTTCACTTTAGAAAAGAAAACCGTAATGAGACTAATAACATCCACATGTGAAGCTGATGTTAGTCATTGGAGCTCTGGTAGTTACTTTAACAGCCTTAAACTGATTATATTTCTGGAAATTCTGAAATGGGAAAATGTGTAAATTTAAGGTTTGGCAGATAAAAAGAATTCATTAGTGAAATATGGTGAAGAATCACAAAGTGGAGACTTTGTACCAACAGAATGTTCAGATGAGTTGTTTTCAAATACTCAGCCCCAACAAAAGCAGGAAAATGGTTCAAGTATAACTTTGATTGAAAGAAACATCAATATTCTTTTTGGTTTTGTATGAATGGTTTGTGCAAATTAAAAACAATTCAAACTTTTGCTTGAACAAAACAAAAAAACTCCCCCACCAAATGAAAATAATGGAATGTGTCCTTATCTTGTTATAGCTATAATGCAGTTACATTTTGTTATAAAACACACACTTTTTTTGTAAGAAAGCTGAATATTTCAACAATATCAGTGGCTGCGATGAGCCTGTTTTACATTGAACATATTCTCAGAGTGATAAAGAACAAATTCCACAATCCTCTGATCCCCAGCCCAGAGAGACCCTTCTTAGGTTTATTAATGTTAGCTAAAAGTTTCACAAAATCTATTTATTTTTTATTATATTTCGTCATAAACAAAAATACCAAATACCCAATAACCGTCATATTTTGAAATGCTTCGTGTTGTGTGGCCTGTACCTGTGCTGACTGTCCTCTGTCTCCCCCTGCAGGCGGCTGTATGCACATGCGCTGTCCCGTCTGCAGGGCTGAGTGGTGTTGGCTCTGTGGAATCCCCTGGAACAGGGACTGTATGGGAAACCACTGGTTTGGATGAACACAAGTTCCACGTGACCTTTAACCCTTCAATCACTGTGTCCCAATAGGATATCACTGCATCATACAATCAATAAAATGTGGCATTACATGGTGGATGGACTCTGATGTGCTTTAAATGTTTATCATTATTCATCAGCTGCTAAATCATAGAAACATAACGTGTCTGTAGTTACTGTTAAACCCCAATTCCAAAAACCTTGGGATTCTGTAAACTGTAAATAAAAACAGAATGCACTGATTTTAGGTTTTGTTGTGTCTGATCCTGTTAAATCCACAACAGACCAGGCTCAAACCAACCTGTTCTCAGAGTGAATCCAGTTTAGTAATAAAGCAACTCCTGTTGTATTTATTATGAACAGATTCACTTCATTGACGTTTGAGGATCCAGTGGTGGTTTTGATGTGGTGTTTAGTGTTAGGAAAAGACCCCAGTTTGATTTAATATGAATAAATACCAAAACTGGATACGTTCATCATTTTCTCATATGAAGTCTTGTATCTGCTGTTGGAGGTGAAACAACCTCAAAATGAGTCAAACCCATATACAATCAGGCTTGGATCCACGTAGATCCATTTGGATTCTTTACCCTTTCACTCTGTTCAGATTAAATGTGACCAAATTTTACAACAGATGCTTAAATGTTAATGAAATGACTTTTTTGTCAGAATTTTAAACTTTACATTTCTTAAAATAATCTGAAACAAAAAGTAAAATGATAAACCATGTTATTATTTTGTGTATGTGCCATTAATTGATTCAATTTTGTTAATAAGATAACCTTCAGATGTTTCATTTTCCATTTTTAAAGAAATCATGTTCATGGACATTCTGTCTTCATGTCTCAGGTCAGACAGCATGAATTAATTAAAGTACAAATTAAAGACTAATTACCTTCATAAAGTCACATAAAGCTCTTATGCATTCATTATTAGCAGTAGTTTTGGTATTAGTATATGATGAATGATAGAATATGAACAGTATATGGATGTTATCAGAGCCGACGGCCAACAGATTAATAAAAAATAAAGGTGAAATCAACCATGAATAAATAAGATTTATTATCTGTCAATAAGTCTATGGTTTAGAAATAGTGACGGAGAGAAATGTAGCACCAGATTTCAGGTGATGATGAACAGATTCCACAGACTGAGGAGGTCACATTCACTGCAGGTCTGAAAGAAAATCTGAGTTCTTGCTGAAATTAGATTTTTTTTTTCTCCCCACCTTCTAATATGAACCAACGGACCATCAGACTCAGGTGAACAATCTTTGTCCTGAAATGACATCACATCCATCACACTGTGTTTATTAAGGAAATATGGATCTGGTCCCACCTCCAGGACAGAATCATGACATCTAATGCATTTTAGTGATGTAAAAGTCAGATAAAATGATAAAACTACATTAACAAAAACAAGCAAAAATGAACAAAATTATCATAAAGTAAGAATCATGCATTTTTAGACATTTTTTTTCCAGTTTTCACATTGTTCATAAATTTTCATGAAAACTAGCTAAAAATTATCAAAAGACTATACGTTAGGAAAATTATTTTTTCCTCCTAATTTTTTCTTAAAATTTGTGATGATTTTGCACTTTTTTTCATATCATTTATCATTATACGAAAAAACAAGGCAAAAATGAACAAAATTATCAAAAAAGTGAAGAAAAATTAACAGAATGGTCAAATTAAGAAAGTTTACTTCACTTTTTGCTCAATTCTAAATAATCAGATGAGTCACATTTGGGTTAAAACAGTCATATTTGGTCCAGATTTACCTTCAGTGTGAACGTCACGTTAGTCTGACACTCAGAGGTGAGTGGGTGGGCTGTAGGTGCTGCTCTTGTCCAGCAGATGGCGTCGTTCCAGTTGAAAACTGCTAAACCTGAGGCTCCGTCTGAGTCTGAAGGTTCTGGTGGTCCTCGCCTGTTGTCGGATCCTGTTGGACTCTGATGGTTCCGATGAATCTGAAGGTTCATAGCAGTAGGTGTGAGCACAAACATCAGCTGATGTTGACAGTTCTTACATTAAATGTTTTGACATTGTCTTTCAACACAGGACACAATGAAACCGTTCAATCCCATGATGCTCCAAGGTTTCCTGTCTATGTGGACTAAACTGAAGATTCTGAAGATCCATGATCAGGTCTGGGGAACTTGGCAGGAGGTCAGGAGTCTGGTGGCCCATGGGTCAGCTGGGTGTAGTTTATGACTGTGGTCACCAGGGGGCGGCAGACACTGGAGAAACAGCGAATCAGACTCAAAGGATCACATGACATAAATAACATCCACAAAAATGAAGAAAATCAGGTGAAAATTCAGACATATCAGCTCTGAAATTAAACCTGAAATGTTTTTTTGCTTGTTTGTTTTTACGACTTCGTGTCATTTTCAGTTTTACTAAGTGAAAACAGAAAAACACCACTTCTTTCAAAGGTTTATTACAAAATGCAAGACAAAACATGTCAACTGGGTTTATTCTATTGGCAAACACGATACAATGACGTACAACCTTCTACCTGCGGCTGGAAAACAAAGCAACACAACAAGGATCTAATGCAAACGGCAGCAGAAATGGGCTGAAACTGAAAGAACCCAACAGAATGGGAGGAGCAGGAGGAGGAGCAACACAATAAGGACCTAATGCAAACGGCAGCAGAAACGGGCTGAAATGGAAAGAACCCAACAGAACAGGAGGAGGGAGAGGGGGAGCAGGTCCGTTTCCATGAACAGTTCGCCGTAAATGGGTGCGATGGGATGAAGCAGAAGGGAAGAGTAAAAAAGTGAAGGGGCGTGGCCGACGTCCACAGGTCAGAATTTAATTGGCTAAATCCGATCCTTCTGTCTCAGTCCCAGGTCTTTGGACAAAATCTCAAGTAAACTGAAGAATGGTGGCAGATGGAAACGCCTCCTATGTCTGAGGGGAAACGCCCACGTTTACATCAGCCAATTAGAACGACCATTTAGTTTGTGTTTAGTTGAATCTAGTCCTAAACGGACAAAACTTCGGAATGGAACGTCAGACTTTAGTGGGTAAAAGTGTCCCCGTCAGCTGATGAATACGTCAGTGATTCTGGTGCAAAGCCGTAACATTCACCATTTTTATGTAATTTTTCCACAGCAAGAGTTTGACATTGGTCATGAATCATTATAAATGGATGTTATGGTTATTACTGGATGTTCTATTGAGTTATGATGCATCGCTGTGGGTTATCTGGTCATTGTGGTCATTTCTACTCTGACTCAGACATTAGCATCAGCCAATCAGAGCGACTCTAGTTTTAGATGTTTATCGTCGTTTGTCAGCCCTCTCATATGTTGAGGCTTTTACTGTGAAATCTGCTTCTCTTCCTGTTTGCATCTGATGATGATAGTGCTAAATGATGAAGGTGGCGGTGGTATTGCTACAATAACGAGTGCAGCGAAGCCACTCTTAGTTTTTTGTTTTTTTTCTCGTGAATCACATTAAATACCATTTATATCCATATATTACAACATTGTCCAAATCCATAAATAAGTAGTGCAGTTTGCCCTTTGACCTCTGGGACACAGCCGCTCCACCGCTGAAACAGGAAATGCCACAGAACTACAAACATGGCTGACGAGCTGCAAGTTATAGTCTTCATGCAAACGTTAAGAGTGGAGGAAACGGCTCCGACCAATCAGCTCGTCTGCTGGGATTTCACATTTTAACCTTTGAAAAAAAAAAAAAAAAAAAAAAAAAAAAAGAACAATAAATATGAAAAAAAAGAGAAAAAAAAACAACGCTGGGCCTCAAAACTGCAGCCAATCAAATCTACAAAGGGGAGAAAGATGTCTATGGATGATCAGGAACCACAGTAATAATCAGGCCAATTGTGATGTCACAGAATCCAGGAGCTAATAGTTAAAACATGAACCCCAACCCTATTGATCATATTTACCTGACGTGAACATGAAGAATTCCACCTTGATCTGATCCAAGTTGGTTCATAAATGTGATTGAATTTAAGATCTAAAAACCATCTGTGCATCTTTAACTCCTGCTCAAACTATTGCGTTTTGTGTATTTTTACTGTCTTATTTGGGACCAGATCAAATGTTCAAAGAATCAAAACAGACACCGGAAAGGGAACGTGGTGAAGGGGGCGGAGCTAACACAGACATGTCAAAGATTAAAATGTGATTCTTTCTGGTTCTGAGCTCTTATTTTACTCTGCTGTGAAACCAATTTGTGCTCATTTAAACAACATGTGATGAAACACTTAAAAACAGTTCAGTTATTATTATTTTTTTTTTACAATGACTTATTTCTTTGTTTCCAAAAAAACAAAAAGGGGGAAATAAATAACAAAAACAAATAAACAGAAACATGGTCTGTATCAGATGTGTGAGTCTCTGATTCTTCTTGAACAAACGTATCGTAAGTATTTTTGTTGTTAATGAACTTCAACCTGAACTGAATGAGTTCGTTTTATGGTCAGACTCAGTTTCCCAGAATGCTAAGACCCGGGGCTGATGGGAGTTGTAGTGGCAGCCAGGCATAGTCTCCCCAGGTGGCTGATGGGAAATGGAGTGTAGAAAGGGCAGAATGAAAGCAAACAGACAGGGGGCAGGGCCAGAGGCAAGGGGCGGGTCTAACACTTTAAATCTAATCCCATCCTTAAGAGCTAACGGTCAGTAATGACCATATATGGATATGACCGTATGTGGACACGCCCCATACGACCGCATATGGATGTCCTGCTGCTATCTACACCAGAGGAAGAGTCCAGTTCCCCAAACTGGGACAACAAATCCAGAATCTGTCCCCAACGACTCCAGATCCTTTTCATTTAGAACTCTTATGAGAGAACTGGTCCCAAACCAGTCCAGAACCAGTTGGCACTGGTTCAGAACCAACCCAGAGCAGCTCCAGGACCGGTCCAGATCCGGTCTGAGCCGGTGCCGGTCTGGGCAGCATCACTCAGAATCGGACTCCAGCGGCGCAGTCTCATCTAACACTGGTCTCTTGCGGCGCTTGGCGGCAGCAGTGGCGGCCCGGCGATGCTCCTCCTCCATGTGCGCCTTCTTATGGCGAGAGAAGCTTGATGAGTGCATGAAGGTCTTGTTACAGGCGGCACAGGTGTAGGTCTTGGTCTTGGCGGTGCCCTGGAGTCCGGTCTTCTGGTGATGCTGCTGCAGCTTCATGCGCCCGCCATCCACCCGGTGGGTCTGCTGGTGCCGTGCCAGGCTGGAGGCGTGGCTGAAACGCTTCCCGCACTGGCCACAGCCGTGACGACCGGCTCCTCCCCCCACCCCACCCCCTTCCTCGTCCTCTGAGGAGGCTGGGCCTCGTTTGGCGCCCCGGCCAGCACGACGGCGGCGGTTCTTCTTGCAGAGGGTGTAGAAGTTGGGTTTGTCTCTGGAGCAGAGCTTCAGCCGGATCTTCAGGTCTGATGATGTCTCTCCCAGATTCTCTTTACCTGGCGTGTAGTTGTCCAGCAGCTCCTTCACATGGGTCACCTGAAGGACAAACACAACCGTTAGATTACAACTCCCACCATGCATTTCACTCTCAGAGCTTCATAGTCACTTGTTTCTAGAATCAACGTGAGGCATATCTCAGCGTCAGTGAAGACCTGTAGGTTCATCTACAGACCAGGAGGAGGGGCGTCCACCTTTACTCCTTCCACTTGACCTCATTATAGATATGTGGTCCTGTACCACTGACCCGGAACCAGGATCTACTCCACCTCAACTAGGGTTTGGACCCAGTGTTTTTGGACCCAGTATGTTGCGGTCTCACCTGGTGTTTGGACAGCTGTGTGGACGTCCTGAAGCTCATGTCACACTGTGGACAGGCGTAGAACTTGTCCCCACTGTGGGTCTGGACAATGGCGGTCGCCTGCTGCCTCTTGGTCTTCTTGTTCTTGGTGCTGGTCTTAAGCGAGTGGCGCAGGGCGGCCATGTTGGGTCCGAGGGTGGCATCCTTGGGGATTCCTTTTCCCTTCTTGTGGATGAGGCGGTGGCGGGACAGGCTGGAGCTGTGGTTGAATTCCTTCCCACAGATGTTACAGGGGTGGATCCGCCTCTTCCCATGAAGCCTC
Source organism: Ostorhinchus cyanosoma (assembly GCA_029814465.1). NCBI lineage: Eukaryota > Metazoa > Chordata > Actinopteri > Kurtiformes > Apogonidae > Ostorhinchus > Ostorhinchus cyanosoma. The sequence goes on from JAPTYQ010000008.1 coordinate 3,161,027, forward strand.
AGGTGACTGCCCAGCATCCTGACAAACAAACAAACTGTTAAAGTGAAGGACACCCCCCTTGGGAACCAGTACAGAACCGTCATGTTTAGTGCAGAGAAGCTCAATCACCATTAAATAAAATAGTCTGAGACGTTTCAATCAAAGGACAATTAGTTGATCTATGACCGTAACTTCACTAAACCCTTGAACTGTTCTGTTGTCTTAGTGCCGGTCTACATGTAGATGTAATGGGTTTACAGTTAAACCTCGTCTCCTCTGCTACCATAGGTGGTGATATTCACTCTCAGCTTGTTAATGTACGCTGTCACAGACACAGTGTCAATAGTGAGTTAATCACAAACCCAGAGGTTAAACTAGAACCACCATGGACAACGGTTCAAATCTTGACTTATGGGACTTTGTGTGTGCTCTACTGTTAGTGCAAATCAGATACATGACGTTGGATTCTGGGTCAGAACACCAGGTTCAGTTCAGCTCTGACTGGTCTGTTTACATGTAGGAGTAGATCTGCTTTAGTCCCATTATCAGAGTGGGTTAGTCCCACCAGGAAAACTAACACCTTTACAGTCCAGTTTTTTAGTGTTATGTAAACATTCTAAGTGTCAAATTGGATCCGACTGAGTCCAACAGTTCATTCGGTAAGAGGCGACTTTTTGCACTCAAACATAAATCCCATTAAAAAAACAATCAAAGAGAAGAACATATTCATCCTGTATTCACCAGCTGCAGTAACAGCACTACTTGGATGGAGATCTACAGATGTGGTTCTCCATGTTCTACAGGTAACGTTCTGTGTTCTACAGGCGTTTTACAAGTGAGGTTCTCCATCTTCTACAGGGGAGGTTCTATGAATTACAGGAGAGCCTCTCCGTGTTCTACAGGTGTTTTACAGGTGACATTCTCTGTTTTAAAGGTGACGTTCCTGTCATCTCCATGTTTGTTATTATTGACTTTCTTCTTTCATAAAATTCTGGTCTTCTTCGTGATATTTGTCCAATGTGTTAATTCAGAGCAGCGCCCTCTGGTGGACTGATGCCAAACCCTCCTTCCAATGTAATGGACACATGGAAGAATAAGGGCAGTGACATTCAATTCAATTCAGTTTTATTTGTAGAGCCTTTTATCACAACAAGGTTATCTCACAGGGCTTTACAGGATGTAATCAAACAACAGTCAGATAAACAGAAAAATCGAAAGAAATGCATTAATGTCCTGGGCATCCCCCGTCCTTAGACCCTCCTCCTCAGCAAGGAAAAACTCCAAAAACCCAGAGGGAAAAGAGAAACCATTGACACCATTTGGACCAGACAAACCCATTCACATATGGACAGTGAGCATAAATGGGCCTTTACTCTTATTTTCAGGAGGTGACATAACATCGTGTGGAGAAAATGTGAACAGACTAAATGCACATCTGTGATCAGCGATATATGAGTCATATTTTTCCCCTTTCATTCCGTAATTGAGTATATTTGGACATTGACTTTATCTCCAGTTTGTTCATTTTTCTGTTTCTAATCTAATCTGACCAGTTGGTTGAGGAAGTAGACAGATTAACAGATAATAGAGTGAGGGTTAGTTCGTATGGTCTTTGACCTTTGACCCGTACTGACCTGTGAACCCCTACTAACCTGCTGCCCTTGAAGCTCATGCCGCAGTGTGGGCAGGTGTAGCGGGCCTCCTGGTGCGTGGGCTCCAGCGCCCGTTTGGCAGGCGGCACCGCCCCCTTGCCGGTGTGCGTCTGCTGGTGGCGATACAGGCTGGAGGCGTGGCTGTAGCATTTCCCACAATAGCTACAGCGGTACTGTCGCTCGTCGGGCTCGTAATCGTCGTTCTGGTCCGAGTCTGCGTCTCCGTCCAGGTGTCCACTGCCCGCCTCCAGTAGCACCTCATGCTCCTCGTCACGCTCCTCCTCATCCTCATCGTCAGAGTCCGTCTTGATCTCGACGCTCTGCTCCGTCACCTCACAAGGGTACACCTCCTCATACGGTGCGAAGAACGCCTCGTCAGTCTCAATCTTCAGCTGCTCGGCAGTCAGGTCTGCTGGATCGTCTGAGTCTTTCTTCACACAGGAGATGGTGAACTTCGACCCCACCTCAGCCCACTTCACCACGTACTCAATGGGCTGTGTGTCCAACTCCACCGTGATGAAGTCTGCACCCAGAGCGTCCGGCTCCGTCACCGCCAGCTCCACCTCCGAGTCCTCCATCCTGGACCAGGCCCAAATGAAGTGAACTGGTGAAGGAGGAAGAGGAGCAGCTACAGCCCTGAGGACAAAGGGGACCATCAGTTACAACCACATCAGTCAATGAGTCTGTTTCCATGACCATAAACATCGTATAACTATAATCAGATGTGATGCATTTACATGCACTTCAGAAATACGATAATCCATAAACCCTGGTTTAGACGTTTCAGTCCATTATTGGATTTATTTCAGAGCTCACAGACATAGTAATGGTGGAATCAAACTTTCTGTTATTTTCTTCAACATCACTTCAATTTTTCTGTGGTTTAATACTTTTTCCACATGTTCCAATGTAAAAGAACTAAAATCAGATTAACCTGTATACATGCGTGAAGACACCGGAGTATTGGGGACAAATCCAAGTGTGTTAATCTGATTCATCATAATCTGATTACTGTTATTTGATAAAACAGATTAGATTATACTGCTTATATGATCCATAATAATCAGATACTGGTCAGAGTATTAGTGTGGATGTAAACGGGTTCAGTGATGCATGGATCCGACATAGTATTGGCATCAAAGACTGAACAAACAGGTCCAAGAGACACACAAGAAAATGTAACAAAAATGTGAATGACTCTGAAATGTAGCCGAAAATATGACTCATGACATCAGTGAAATAGGATAATAAACAGTGAATATTAGTGACATAATGAAATAAATGATGGCACCGAAAAGGAACCTGTCAGTATTTAAAATGACATCCACGTGACGCCTCATAACTACTATTATTGTATTTTACGTGAACGTCTTGATATTACACTTCTGTCAGTGTAAATAATAAACCCAGATACAGTGATTGATTATTGAGCCGTTTCTTGATAAATTATGGGGTCAGATCAAGCAGTGACACATTTCATGTTCAGTGGTCAACTAAATAATTTATCTCCATGTTTAATACATGTATGAATAGGTCTCAGTAAGTACTTTCACATGACAAGTTACAATTTAAACAAATAAAAGCTTGGGGTAAAAATACTTAAATTACTGCGGCGTGACATGGGGACTGACAATGACCATCAGGGTTTTTCTTTTTATGCAAATGTACAGAACTTGCTGTTCTCATAAGAAATTGATCCTTAATGAAATATTGGGCTTTAGCTCTGATGTTCAACTACAATTGTGATCAATATTGGATAAAAACGTTTAAATGATACGTTTTCATGAACACAAATCTGTTGTGACACAGGGACAGCAGTTTGTCACTTTGTTCAGTATCACAATGAAAGACTTTGGAGCTGAAACACTATAAATATGATCACGAACTTTTATTTGGCATAAATATTACAACTGAAGGGATATATACAGCTAATAGCATAGTATATTTGACAAATAATTGGATTGTACAGAACCTTTCTATATTCTTGTACGGCTGAATAATTAGGTCCTACAGATTCACAAGCAAGAAAAAACGTTTTCGGTCAATAGTGGATTTACGAATTTGGGTCCTTTTTAGACTTCATTTTGATTGTATCTTTTTCTACAAGTGATACTGATATTGCGTCAGCAGTTCCATAAAACAGACTTCTTAAGCTAAAAAAATTAGCCTTTTTGAGAAATGAGAAATGAAACTTGAATTTTTGACACTGATGTTCACTTTTGCTTGATCTGGCCCTATGGTGATGTTTAAATAATCAAGAGTTAATACATGTCATTAGACCTGCTCTGTCAGGTCAGACTTAAAATAATTACTCTGTAAATGGTAAAATACTCAGTCAAAAAGTAAAAACTGAACATCAGCATTTAGATGAAAAACATGTAAAACACTGATTAACAGTAATAATAATCTAAAATTTGATAATTTTAGCCTCTTTTCCCTGATTTTGTATGTCGACTCATTTAGCATCAATTTCATTCAACTGATTGATTATTAATCAGTTTTTATCCTTAAGATTAAATCTGACAGTAAAACAAAAGACATGAACAGTTTCTATAAGATACTAAACCGTCCTGAGGTTCAGGTTCATTCTGATGTTATGAATGTTCAACATTTATGTTCATGAAAGTGTTTAACGCGAGCGGATCATCACACATTAAAAAATAAAACCGTAAAAAAAACAGGACTATTTGTCTCTTTTTTTCAATTTCTGTGTGGAATGACATTAATCAATCTGATGGAAACTGAGGATAGCTGAACCCAAACTGCAAGCAACATCAAATGTTTGAGATAAATGTGATTTGACAAACACTGAACCTGCTCTGACCAACAGGATTCAATAATGCAATGATAATCTGTCAATCAGTCATATTAAACTGAACCAATGAAACGTGTTAACATGATGGACTGATGCAGCTGCCAATCACAGTTAATGATTATTGATCAGGATTTAATCCAGAAAGCTGCTTTTCCAATAAAAACTTTCCCCATTCTGACTAATCTGAGTGTTAGTAATAAGAATACTCCAATTAATGCATTGAACACCACAGAATCTAACCAATGACTACACATCTATTGGTCGTCTGTCAAGAATCATTCATATTAACACAAGTGACATTTAAATCAGACTAAATGAAACTAAACCTGTAAAACACATTTATACCTCACTAAACAGTTGGATCTGTGAATCAGTGACTGATTATTGATCATAAACCGTGTGTGACGTCACGATCATTAACGACACACCCATATAAGGTCAGAGGAGCCTGATGACCTCTGACCAGCGGTGAGATCATTAAATATTCATTTAAGTCCTCGTTAGTTGTTGTTTCTGTGCTTAATTCAGCAATGTTTGGTCCAAAGCACGTCAGACCGAACTCCGTTGAAAAATCATCGCTTTTTACGGTCGTTCCTGCTTTCAGGGCCTCACACCCCGACAGCACCGGTTCAGCTCTTGGTTATCTCACATTTAAGCCCGGAACGACTCGAATCAAACAAACAGACTGGAATTAATGATGAATATTAACGGAAAGGACGCGTTTATTGATGATTTCCCTGGTTATTTCCAGTAAAATAAGACGCGGAGGGCGGTGAGGCATCATCCCTCTACATGACATTCGACACGGATTCGCTTCGTGTTTTCGGGTCGTTTTAGGACCGAACCTTCCAGAACCTGGTTCTCATGTATTTTATGTATTAAAATGTAAGTTATTGAGCTATAAAACGGACTGAAGCTGCAATTCGTTTTAGTGTCCGGTTTATAAGCGGAGTTCGGGACGACATCCAGAATTACAGAGGACATTTGAGACAGAAGGCGTCTATATGTTCCTAATGTTTTAAAGCCGAATCTTCCAGAAGGTTATTTAGTTTCATATAATATATTAAAATGTGTTTGTATTTGTTTCGGTGGGGAGCAAAGCGGTGCTTTGTACAGGTATCCGCTTTCCGAACGGGGTCCGGCGGCTGCGGGCTGAGGAGGAAGCGATGGTCAGACATCCATCAGTCCGGTGACATGTCACGGATTTCACGGTTAAAGCTCCGTTTGTTTTAATGCCGAATCCTCCAGCAGCTCATTTCCCGTCATTAAAGACGTTCATATGTGTTTCTCTGCGGACCAATGCGGGGTTTGGTAAAAGTGTTCGGTTTCTGATCGGAATTCGGCGGGACATCACCACCGACGGGAATGTACGGACGGTTCCGATTGAATTGTTTTGTTGCTCTGAAGCCGAATCTTCCAGAACCGCCCTCCGCTTGGTTTCGCCCATTAAAACAACTCCCCGGTTCCGTCTGTCCGCACCGGAGCTGAGGTCGGTACAACGGTCCGGTTTCGGAGCCGAGTCCGGCGGCTCCGCGGCTGATGAGGAAGCGGTGGATGGATCCGCTTCGTCCTGCAGTTTAACGGCGACTGGACGGAGCCGTTCCCGATAATCCAGTAAAACTGTCCGTATTCTGCGGATTCTGTTACTCACCGAGCTTTGAGCGTAGGCTCAGCGGCCAAAACGTTAAAATTTACCGGCGGAGACGGTGACAATAAACAGGAAGCAGGGGAGGTGGACACAAAGCATTCTGGGAAAGGATTAAATGGAGAGACAACCGGAAGTACAGCAGGACTTTCAAAATAAAAGAGCTGAAAACAACGGCCACGTCTACAAAATAAAATCAACAGTGTTGAACTGAAATGGAAATAAAGATTTAAGAAAACAAATTAAACCGAATATGTTATATTTACAACGCCTTGGTCCTCATGATTATAACAGAGGTTCAGTCTAAAAGGAATCATGGAGATTAAAATTATAGAATTAAAAAGAATTACTCCTGATTCAAATAAGACCAGTTTAAAAATTGCAAGAATTTACATTTTTCAAAGTTGGCTCTTCAGATGGTTCTAAGTAGAGTTTCAAAATACAAAAAGAAGAAATGGGAGTGAGGTAAAAAAAAAAATTGAGTAAGCAATTTATTGAAAACAAACTCAAATAGGCAGTTCATTAGCCCATCAAAAGTTTAAGACCACCACCTTTAAAAGCCCAAATCTGTGCAAAAATGTGTATTCAATGTCATATTCTGTCAGGTATTAACAATCATGATCTCCTGATGCAAAGGCAAAAAAGCTTTCTCTCTTTGAACGTGGTCGGATTGTTGAGCTGCATAAGCAAAGCCTCTCACAAAGTGCCCATGCTGCTGAGGTTGGATACAGAAAAAAATATGAATATATAATAGAAGCACTAAATTGTAGTATACTGTAGAATAAAATAACCCGTGTCTCATTTGTCCAGTGTAGTAAGAATATATCTATGGATCTGGAGTCACATGACACATGATCAGATTACACACGATAAAATATCCTGGAAAACCTTACATCCAAACAATAAAAACTAAATGAATAACCATAAATATACAATGCTCATGGGTAATTAATGCTCAACACATTTAATACATTTGTTGAATAAGATACAACCTATTTTATTGTACTGTAGTGCTTCCTCTGTTTATGTCCTTGTTTTTGCACAAATTATCATTTTTTCATTAGACAGTATTTATTCATAATTATGAGATAAATTGTGTAAAATTGTCTCCTTAAATGACCATAATTCCCTTCCATAGAGTTTCCAGTGAAGTAGCTGTATATAAAAAAAGAACACAAGTGGGTAATACATCTAGCCTGGGAGACAACAGCACAAATAAAGACGTCTCCCTTTTACATGTTTTATTCACAATTTATTCATTTCTTTTTTCCCACCCACATTCACTTTCAGCATCATAATAAACCCCACTTACGTCAACTAATGGTGTTGTAATAAACCCCACCCACATCCACCAACAGTGTCATAATCAGCCCCGCCCATATCCTCTACCAGTGTCATATTACAAATAAATGTTAATACGTACAATTGTGTTCATAATAGTATGAATGTACGAATGTAAGTGTATGAATGTAAATGTACAAACACACTAATAATGGCTACTTCAGCTATCTGATTAGCGGTTAGCAGACAGGCCATACATGCTCATGCATGTTAATGCTAACATCAGCTAATGCAACTAACTTCCTCTGGTTATTGGAATGAATCTGCAGTAAACTTCAAAACACAATCCTCATACTGAACTCATCTGTCAATCAGTGGCCACACCCTTAATGAAACATGACACTGATCATGTTTACATCCACACTAATACTCTGATCAGTATCAGATTATTATTTTTCATGTAAACAGTCCGATCTGTTTTATCAGATAACAGCAGTAATCTGATTATGGGAAATCAGATTAACACATTTGGATTTGTCCCCAATACTCCGACGTCTTCATACATGTGTACAGGTTAATGTGATTTATTTAGCTCTATTACGTATGAACATGTAGAAAAACCATTCAACAAAACTACGATGCTTGGTTACACATCAAACATCTGTTTAAAACATGTTTTGTCCATTTTAAAATAATCTCCAAACTCTATCCTTCCCTCAGTGCCTCAGATGCAGAGAAGCACATCCACGCCTTTGTTTCCTCAAGGCTTGACTACAGTAAGGTCCTTCTCTATGGGATCCCAGGAAACAGCTCCAAAAACTCCAATCCATCCATAATAGTGCTTCCAGAGTCCTTATGAGAGTCCATAAATGAAAACACATCGTTCCAATTCTTCATACCCTCCACTGGCATCCAATCACTTTCAGAAATGACTGTGTGCATGTATGTGTGTCCTCACCTTAAGACCAATGTGATACCATGACTTGCATAAATATACATGCCACTTTTAATTGTCGATAAGCTTTCCATGTGTATGTTCATGACACGTCAAATACCATGCACTGAGGGTTAGGGTTATGTGAACTGGAAATCTTGGCATTTATTGACACGTGATCAAATGACTGCAGTCAAGTGGGCCACACTTTAAAAACCTATTGTAGACATTTAGTAAGTTATTTAGTTAGTTAACTTTGCCTTTAAATTAGTAATAATTTTGGCAGTATTTTTTTTTTTTTTTCAAAATTCATCAGACTCATAGTACTCATCAATCTGAACAATAATCCATTGGAATTATTTTGTGACCTCTTAGGGAAAAGATTTTAGAAGGGTTCAAAATCTCTATTATCAACCGTTCATTTTTTTCCCTGTACCATAATGTATAGAATAAACGCGGATAGATATTTAAAGTGTGGCCCACTTGACTGCAGTATTAAATGCTGTTTAATAACACACAAAAGTATGAAAATGCATATGTATAGCACATTAAATGCCATTAAGAACCGTCAGCTACCAATGCATCCAAGGAAACGCCCCCAACTACCTCAAGGACCTCCACACCCCACATACATTCACTTAAATCCTCTGGCCCCACAGCACCAACCTCCTTCTTCCACCCAGAACCAAGCTTTGAACCTCGGGCGGCCTGCCTATGCCTCTGACCGGTTGGCATTTGTTGTGCTATACATACGTATCTTTGCCCTTTCACATGTTATTCTATACCATTTCATATCATATGTCAATTTATGTCAAGATCTCGGGTTCACATACCCCCTACCCTGACCCCCACAGCGTGAACATACACACGGAAAGCTTATAATGTGTAGAGATAACATGCCAATTAACAGTGGTGTATATATTTACACAAGTCATGATATCACATTTGTAAGACTCTCTTTTCACTGTAGCACTTTGAGATTCTTTTGAATGAAAATGGCTTTATAAATGCAATTTATCATTATTATTATTAGTACTAGTGCATTGACCCATGGGGAACCACAGGCTCTAGATCTTGGACTTCATCATTGTCAATACTAAGGGTGGGATGCAAAAAGGGGGGTGTTTTTAAAATCCATATCTCAACACTGAGGGGCAACATCCTGGTCCCCCAGCATGGATATTTGCTGTGTATTCACACATGCTGTACTGCATTTGTCCAGCAGTCAGTGCCATAGCGTTCATGTGATTCTGGGCATCGCAACATGATTGTAAAACTATTGTATTTCAAAATTATTATTTTCCAAAATAATTGTCCCATCAACTTTCCATTTTCGCTAGTCTCTTCCTTGACCAAAAATACATGAGTATGAAAAACTGCGGCAGTCAGCTCTTTCCAGATTTTGTGTGATACCTGAGACACACACACACACACACACACACACACACACACACACACACACACACACACACACA
>JAPTYQ010000008.1:3170907-3186731 GCA_029814465.1 Ostorhinchus cyanosoma
CACAGACACACACACACACACACACACACACACACACACACACACACACACACACACATACAAATGGAGTCCCTTCCCTTTTATAATATAAGATTATTATTAAATCATAGTGACGTGACGTAGAAGACAATAATAGGAAGTTTGATTCTACCATCACTATGTACGTACCAACTCTGAAGGAAGTCCAATAATGGACGGAAACATATAAACCAGGGTTTATGGATTATCATATTTCTGAAGTGCATGTAAACACATTACATCTGATTATAACAGTTATTGGATGCATAAACGCATCAGATCTGATTCATACAATTATTTGATTACTAACAGTTACTGGATTTACATGGTCATGGATACTGACTCAATGAGTCTTAATCTGATCGAATCAGGTAAAATTGTCATTAAATTCACTGTGTACAATTGTCAATAAAGGGGAAATTCATTCTAAAGACCATTACAGTTTATTCAAGTCTTTACACTTTTATTTCTGCCATAAATGTTGGACATTTTAACAAGGGAAGGTAATTGATGACACATCTGTTATTATGAGACGTGAGAGTTTCAATCACAGACTGATTAAAACCACTGACAGAATGGTGACATCCTGTTGTTTTTGGTTTTTTAAGTAGTTTGTAGCTTGTCTGTCACCATGTTGGCTTTTTAAAGCTGAAAGTAACCATATTTGGACAAAGTGGGCAGGGCTAAAGGCGCATAAAGGGTGAGGGATGAACTAATACTGAATGTTTATTTACTTGGGAAAAAACAAACTTAATAACTACAGTTGAGCTGGTACAAAATAGGGATGCAACGATACAGGGTATCCACGGCTCAGTATGTATTGCGGTTCTTGAGTCACAGTTCACGGTTCGGTACAGTTCAGATGCAGAGCTGTGCACCATAACAGAACTGGAGCTGATGGAGAGCCTTAAGTAAGTAGGTCTGTTCAAGTCTAAGTCATGTGTCACATTGTTGTGTCTCACTGCCTTCATACTTCCATGCGTCCTATACACTGGAATGAGCATTTTTCAATCAATCCACCAGAGGGCGCCACGCTTAATTACCGTACTGGACAAATACCATGAAGAAGAGTAAAGTTTGGAGAAGTAGAAGAAGAACAAAGTCAATAATAACAAACATGGTGATGACGGAGGAGGTTTTACTAATGTGGATCCACCGTGCATTGTTTATCGACTGTCTTTCCCCCGTTGTCATCGTAGTCGACGCTAAAACCAAAGTGTTCCCACACAGCGGAGAGGACGATACCTCTTCATATTTTCTTTTCTCCGAGTCCTGTTCGCTCGCCATTGTTGTTTGTAGCCTACTCACCAGCTTTGTGCTCAACTGTTATCCAGCATTTGCAAGCGGAGCGCTGATTGGCTCATGAGAACTTCAGGCATATTCTGATTGGCTGTAAAGGCAGCGTGACCAGTGCATTGCATAGAGCCAAACAGTGAAGGAGAAAAACAACACTCCTCTCTCTACTAGCTTTGCTCCCAAGTATCTCTTATCGCATAGCATGCACTAGTTGCACTAGCTTTAATAACTGAAGCTTTATGACAGGTGTACCGAAATATCGCTGTTTGCCGTTGTGTATTGAACCGAGCAGGGCATATTGAATGGTTCAATAAAATATTGAATATCGTTGCATCCCTAGAGCAAAAACATGTGTTTGGCGGTGGTGAACTGTCAATCAAAGCCTAACTTGTCAGATGTCAAGGGTTCTATTGGACCTGTGACCAGATTGATGAAGGAAATGTTTAAAGAGCAGGTTGTGTATTAGAAGGTCCATATAAACCCAGAGTGAGCCCTGAAGAAACAATACTGATGTATTTTACAGAGGAGTTCAGTGTGTCCACGGGAGCAGCATCTAGTGGCTGTTAGCGGTATTACACTTTAACAACTGGGGCACTAAGATCAGACAGATGAGTCCAGATCAGTGGGTCAACAAGGAGAAGCCAGAGGTTCTGAATGATTTAACAAGTTCAGCTGGAAAATTAATGAGGTTTGTGTGACTCTGTCACATCTGACTGAAGGAGAATAAATCCAGGAGGAACCTGCTCCTCCTTTGAACACAGGTGTTCCCAGACTGGGAGGGGCTAAACATGTGATTGACAGCTGTAATTGGTCATCACTGATCAGTGTTAACGAAGCTCCAGAACTGACATCTTCAGGTTCATCTGTCGTTATATTTCGTTGTAGAGATGGACTGCACAATAAATAATAATAGTAATAACATTTCTAATCATAAATACCGATTATCATCATTGCACTGTGTTGATATAATTAATCAATAGTCAGTGTTTGGTTTTTAACTAAAACTCAAATTATGACGATTTTAAGGATCCATACAATAATGTTAAGAGGATAAAATAACGTTTGAAGGTGGAAAAAAATGGCAGAATTCTGTGTAAAATAATGTGTAATATTATCTCTTTCAAATGTTTTTATTCGAGCACATTGTCATACAGTTACACGCTTACTACAAACACACTGTGTGCTGGATTTACATCCACACAGACAAATGTGCAGTTAGGTCATAATGAGCTAGAATTTATAATATTATGAGAATACATTTTTTCAAATGAGACAAGGGAGTTGTCCAAACTCCCAGGGGACACGAAAGCAGCTGTGGATCAATTTGATAAAACATGAATTCCTAATTTTTTATTAAATGATTTCACATTTTAATTCTTTTCATATAGGGGTAACATGAACAAAGCCATATTTGAATTTAATAAAGGGCCAAATTAATGATGTGACCCGTCTGTTAAATCAAGAAAAGGTTCAATGACCAGATGGACTTGAGCAGGTTCTGGATCTTCTCAAACTGACTCAAATCCACGTGTGTTCCCATCACCACGTCTCGTGCCAAACTGAATATTTAGTCATGATTATGTCTTTAAAGAACCTGCAGCCCTGATCGATAATCAATGATCAATACAAACAGGAGGAGGCGGTAAATGTTCAGCCACCGCCTGCAGTTTGGTTTCTGTGTCCGCGGCAGCGTCGCTGACTCTGTTAAACGTGGTTCTGTGGCGGTACCGGTTCTGTCCCGGCTTGGTCTAGGTCTGTGTCACGGCCTGAGTCCCGGTCCGTGACCTTTGTGCTCATCTGGATCTCGGTCCAACCGGACATTAACGTCTCGAACTCAGCCCGTGTTCGACGCCTCCGCGCCGCGCCGCCGCCCCGCGAGATGTAACAGCTTTTTTTTTACTGCCAAATTCACGGTTTCCCGCTGTTCCCGGGGAACACTTACGGTAGAGTCCGGGGCGGAGAGCCGTTCTGCAGGTCCCGGTTCTGGTCCCGGTCCGGGCCGAGGTCCTGGAGTGTGTCCGCGGTGTGTGTCCGCCGCAGATCCGTCACGTTCAATCGGAGCGCGACGCCGCCTGCCGCGACTTCTGCCGTTCAGGCGGAACAAGCGCGAAGGAGCGGCAGAAGGACCAGCAAAGTGAATGGAAGAGGAAGCGGAACGGAGGCGTCAGCGGCGGCGGCGATAGTCCTCCGCGCAGTGTGATTGGCTGAGCGCCTGCGCAGCGTGCTCGGCGTATCCAATTTGATTGGACAATGGACTGACAACTGGAGAACTGTGCCGCCAACTGCCGCCAAGTGTCGCGAAGCTTTAAATTAACGCAAATACACGTTTTTTTTCCTTTTTTTTTTTGGGGCGGGGGCGTTTATTTTGTACAATATTTCTTTTTATTATATGATCAGATCATTGATACTTAAAACGTATAAAATCAAGTTGAAGTAACCTCAGGTTTTGTCTCAGTAATAATGGGTCTAATGTACATCAGTCTGAAAACAAGGAATAAAACGTTAAAGACATGAAGAAGCTATAAATTAGTGTCCGTTTTAATAATGAAAAATTATTCTGAATGTCTCAGTGTTTTTATTTGTCATTCATCTGTTTTTAGCTTCTTTTTTATTTTACCGTTGTTTATTTTTATTATTATTATTATTATTATTATGTTCTAAACCTAAATCCACTGGTCTTTTTTCTCTAAACCTTCATCAGATGTTGGTTCAATCTATTTTAAAGTATCCATAAAATACTGGTAGGAGCCTAGATTTATACATATCTATCAGTAAGTTATAAGTTATAAGTTTTTATTATTCTTATTATTTTTCTTATTATTATTATTATTTCAGTATTATGAAAATAAATGGCAACACTTTCATTTTCAGTTCAATTACCTTACAAAACTATTATGACGTTTACAAAACCAATCGAAAATTCAGCAAAATGCAAAGTTTTGAGTCATATTTGTTCATTTTGTCCATATTTTCTTCAAATACTGTTAGATCTGAAGCTGCGCCTTGTCACCAGCAGGGGGCGCTGTCTCTCCACAGAATAGAAAATTGACCGTATGTGGTGATTCCTGAAAGAAGGTCATTTATTCACATGGAAAATTCTCTAGGAAATACAATGAAAAGAAAAGAAAAGAATATGATTAAATCTGTATAGCGATTCCAATATTATTACCTCAAATAATCCAAGGTGGCATGCTTCGCCCGTTATATGTTCCCTTCTTACCTTGTTTGAAAGTTTATTTAATTTATCTGTTAGACGGTGCAACAGTAAAATTATCTGTCTAGCTTTGAACATAAAAACGTTGGGGACTTTAACACAGTTGCTTTACGAAACACTGAAGCCATCCTGGGGGAAAAAATGTTTTTCTTTTTTTTTCCTTTTTTAATCTTTGGTGTCCTGTCGCTTCTAAAGTGAAGGAAACTCATTTCAAAATTGCAAGGTCAATATACTCGGCCAATGAGTTTTTGCATAAAAGATTTAATTTTGATGTGGATCCCTGTGTTATTTGTTCCTCTGAAGCCGAAACCATTGAATATTTGTTTTTCAATTGTTCACACAGCATTTCATTTTGGGCTGATATTCACAGTTGGTTGCCCTTTAAAAAATTGAAAATATTCCATCTTTTTCTTTATGTGATATTATTTATTATATGGATTAATTAGATGCAAAGATCAAAGATATTGTTAGCCTTATTATTATTTTGGGTAAATTTCATATTCATTGTTACAAGTGGAAAAATATGAACCCCTCCTTTAATTTGTTTATTTGTGATTTTATCAAATATTACAGATCTCAACAGTATATTGAAAATATGTCCAAAAAAGTCAGCTAACTTTATTCTTGTTTATCTAAGTCCTTGCTGTTTTAAATGTATCTTGTTTTGGTCCTTTGTGCTCTAATATCCAGTTAGATTTCTTTCTGTTTCTCGATTTTCATCACACTTCCAGTGTCTTAATCTTTTTGCTTATTTAGTTTCAAATATTTTCAGTAGTTCTGTTTCATCATTCTACCATGTTTCCTAATGTATTTCTGTTTTACTCTTCTGTAACATTTTCCCATTCTTGTTACGTAAACTGCTTTGTGCCAATAATAATAATAATGATAATGATAAAAAGACATGTATTGATGATGATTGATGTAAATTAGTAATACATTATTTCAATGTTCAGATCAATCTAAAATAAAAACTCTGATATGTTGTTGTTGCAGGACTCAGAGGTGATGTGAGTCCAGGGGTCAAACATCACCATCGCTGTCCAAATACAGTGGAGTCATCGACCAGACGTTGTGTTTTCCTAAAGACCCTGAAGTAAACACACAAACACAGTTGTGTGAACTGACCTGCAGGTCAAAGGTCACAGGTAAGTATCATCTGAATGTTCCTAGAGTTCAGTTTTAGACTTTTTCAGGATAAATTAAAGGTTAAATATATGCATCAGATACAGATATGCTAATTTGTTTATTCCCTCTGCCATCAGGCTTTTTTAAAAATGCTAGTGACAGCAGGTAGTGGGAAGTGTACACTGTTCATTTACATATTTTGTTGTTTAGGTTCTAAAATCTATTTTATCGGTTTATTGCTACTGTTGCACTTTGTCACTGATGGTGAACCTGCTGCACTGTATGGCCGGATCGTTCAGCTGCTGATGTTCTGTCCTGTACATTGACCAATCTATGTGAAACGTGGAATGTGTGTCTAATGTCTTGTCCTTTTGCTGTGACCCAATGTTTGCAAACTGAATTGCCCCTTGAGAATAAATGAAGTGTTCTGAATCTGAAAATAATATAAATTAAATTAATTAAATAGGTGTTGAAAACTGTGCAGTCAATTCTAGACATCTGACTGGGGTTTAGAGTCTGGACCTAGACTTAGATCTAGACCAGATCCACCAGGGCATCATTGAAACAAGGTTCAAGTGTTCCAGACCGATGTGGTTTAAGTCTGGGATGGATCTGGATTCTGTGACACCGGTGACATTTAAAGGTTCAATCTTCTGAATGTTTATGGAAAATTTGTCTCATTTCAAATATCCTGCTAGAAAATATCACATTTTCAATAAAAATACTGAATGTCAGATCATTAATGACTGTTCTAATAAACTGAAGGTTTTCATGTGTCTGTCATGAGCTGAAGTGATGAATCCAGTCTGTTAATAATCATCAGTCACAAACTGACATCTGCTTAAATGTGTTTTTGAAGCAGTATTTTGTGACATGCCGTCATCTCTACTGTGGCCTCATGTAAGGCGTTTCCAAACTCAGCTCAACTGGACTTTATCAGTGAATGTCAGCTGTTATGACGTCACTGTAGTTTGTTCAGAAGAACTTCAGTAAAACCTGCAAATACACGACACAATGAAATGTATCAGTGAAATAAACCATAGTAAAATATAGAGTTAAATAAAGTGTTCATATAGGTCGAATGTTTTAAATGTTTTCAATTATTGGTCCTGATTTTATTTTAATAGATGAGACTGAAAATAAAACAAATCTGTATTTAACTCTGTTTGTTCATCATGTCAAAAAGTTTCTTCCATTTCAGTTTAATCTTTCTTATATAAATATTTATTAGTGTTGTACTGTTTGAGTCAAACATGTAAAAAGAAAAAACCCATAACATTTGTTGTGTTTGCTTAGTTTTGTTTTCCACATTCAGGTTCTTCTCCTTAACTGAGCTTAAAACAGAACCTGAATAAGGAAACTAAGCGTTGTCATGGAAACTGGGGCCTGACAGACTCAGGTCTGGGACACATCTAGGGCCCAGACCTTCAGTTTTGGACCAATGAATTTAAGGACAAATGGAATGAGGACACAGTGGTCATTTCTGTCATTAAAGACCAACTGGCTCCACTGGTTCACACTTCCCGTTCAGTTCCAGTAAAAGTCACATGACAAGACCCATGGAAACCTTACCTGCGGTTAATCTGACAACTCGTTACTACTCAACTGATCTGCAGAACTTTAACACTTAATGGAACAACAATACTGTTAACCTGGTAGTTGCTATAGTTACTCTCATGGTTTTAATGTTAAATATTTGATTTTTGTTTGTATGGTTTTGATCTTTAAGGGTCATATTAATCCAACATGTTATAATTGAAATAAATAGACAACAAAGCCAAACCTTATTAGTTCATGATGAATGTAGTTTTTAGTCCATGGATTCAGATTCTGGTTTGCATAAATCAGATATTTGTCTTGTCACAGAAACAACTTGATCAATACCACCCTGGTTAATGTTCTTTACTGCATAAATGCTATGAACTCTGGGTAATTCACTCAGAAACAAAACAACTCAGAATAAGCTGAAACCTGAACCTCAGACAGTAAAATTGCCTCCTCTTCAGCTCAGATTGGATCTAATTTGAAGTGTCTGATCATCTGTTTACTGATGACATCACAGACAGACAGTGTCATTGAGATTATTTATTTGTTTACTATAGAGTTGCAGCAAAAGAAATCAAAGCCCCGCCCCTAAAAACCAAAACAAATCAAACAGCTTTCATAAAATGCGCCACCTGTTTCTGTTCAATCACAGCAGAGTCATGTGACCCCTCCCAAAATATATGACAAATTACACTCAGTAAATTAAAATAACATTCGGCCAAAAAAGGCTGATTTTGTTAAAGTCAAAAATATGTTCAATAATGATTAAAAATAAAGACTAACTTTAGGCCCACCCACTTTTATGTGTAGCCCAGCCCATATGTACATGTGCCACCCCTTTAGAGCTCTCCTCCCTGTCAGGATCCGTCCCACTCGCACATTTTAAGGCTCATTAACAATTCTTTAATGTTACAGGTGAAAATGTGCGAATGCTCCTTTAAATTCTGCTCTAGATCCTTATTGGACGACAGCAGCGGCAGGAGAAGGCTTCTGCATTGATTAGGTGGTTGCGTTATGTGCGCTGATCAGCGATAAAGTGACTCCGAGAGAAGATGAGGAAGGAGAAGGAACATCCAGAAGCTTCATTGTCATTGGTCGTTTCACATCTGGACAAACAGAGAATAGATTAAATTTTTCACCATGGAGACATTCGATGACATCACTTCCTCTGATAAGGTGACCTGTGTGACCCCTCACCTGTACAGGAGCCCTGTGTAGCCATTTTTCTTTATCTCCACCCACTTTCATACAGGAGAACAGATCGCAGACAGCAGGCAGTGTCAGACGCTCCTGAACACAAACACATTCAGAGTTAGAAGAACCTTGGACACAAACAGGTCCAGAACTAGGTTCAAGTCAAAGTCCAGATCCACATCCAGACCCCATACCTGAGCTTGACTCCTCTTCTTCAGGAGCCACTTGTCCTCCTCGCAGACTGTTGGAGGTGGCGTTTTCTCTGGCAGCACCCAGAGGTCCGCCTCCAGTGGGCACTGGAACGGGGATGAAGACAAGGAGGATGAGGACGGTTTGAAGTGGGAGTGGTCGTCTCTGATGGTCACCTCCTCCGGGACCACCCAACCTGACAAAGAGGAGGTCAGTGGAGTCCTGCAGGACAGAGGCAGGGACTGGGATGGGGACTGAGGGGTGCTGGGGTGGAGCCAAGCCTCAAGGATCGCCTGAACCTGAGGACACAGACACAAACTGATGAGTTGAGAACCAGACCAATCCAGACCAGATCTCTTCCCTACACGGCAGTTGAATCAGTACCTTCTGCTCTCTGACACTGACGGTGGGTGGGGTGGTCTTGGCAGAAGGCAGGGTCTTGGCCACAGGTACTCCGTTCTTGTCCCGCCCCTCCTGCGTCAGCAGCCAGCGGCTCAAAGCTTGTTTCCCACAGTTCTCATCACAGATGCAGTCGGAGTAAGCGGAGCATGGCTCATTGGCACGACAGGCCTGTTGGACTGGGGCCACCTGCTGAAGCCACGCATCCAGCGCCACCTGGGGAATGGGGTTGGGAGGGAAGGTGGGGCTGGAAGGGGGCGGGGTCTTCAGGCACTTGAGCTGGCCTAGATTCTCAATCTCCACAGCTCTGGTTTTGGTCTGACAGCAGGAGGAGCAGTCGGAAGAGGCAGGGCTTCTGGATCCTGCCAGCCAATCAGATGATGCCCAGCTATCCTGAAATGGTTTTAGCACCTGGCGCCAACGCTCCGCATCCGTCTCCATAGTGACAGGGGAAGGGGTGATTAGCCAGTCGCCCAAATCTGGATCTTGGTCATGGTCACTGTCATGTGGAGACATGGCAAGCTCTGATTCGTCAATCTTCTCAATGGAGAAGGAGGAGCCACAGCTGCTGCTCCTATCTCTGCTGATTGGCTGCTCCTGCAGAAGCCATGCCTCCAGGTCCCTCAGCTGACCCCAGGCCTTCAGGAAGTCCACATGGTTCAGGACGGGACAGGAAGAGATCTGACCACAAACATTAGGGTTACAAAATGGATACAATCCAATCACAAGCTGTGTATTAATAACCAATCAGATCCATCAGCCTCTCTCACCTTGCTCTCTCTGTGCGACACCAACCAATCCTCGGGGTTCTTACTGGACTGGTACCCAATGGAAGTACTGCTTCCAGTGCATGATCCAAGCAGCCAGTTACTCAGAACTGACGCATCTGTCTTCTAAATCAGGGAAACCAAGAGTTAAAACAAACCGGCAATGTCTGGACATCAGCTGATCCTTGACAGGATTCAACTGGTTCTGAACCAGTAATATGTTCATCATCTCTACCTCATGTAACCTGACCCAGTCACAGACACCTAACCTACGATTTTAATGTGTAATGTGACTCCAGGGGGGCGGAGTTACCTGTTTCTTGGTGACGACAGGACAGTTCTGCACCAGTCCTCTGCAGGGGGCGGGGCTCTGAGAGGACACACCCTCAGCCTGCTGAGCGCTGACGGAACCAAAGGAGGTTATGGCAGCTCTGAGAGAACGAGTGTCGGCTTGAAAACTCATATGAGGAGATTCCTCCGGAGTCAGACTGAGGGACGACAAACTGGAAACACAGGAGGGGAAAAACAAACACACCCCGTCATCCTTGGTGGATTGTAAACGTGTCGACACAGGAAACACATTAATCTGAGTCTGTGTCAGAGTCATTACCAACAAAAACTGTCATTACGTGAATCCTCGTCTCTTGATGGTGCAGACACATAAAGAACCAGACCCCAACTGGTACGGACCGGTTCATTTGTATCCATTTATTATATTATGTTGTTGGTAAAAAACCTTTTATCAAACAGTTGAAAAGGAAGCATTTTATAGAAAGACAGTGTGCTGAGGTTCAGCATGAAGTCCGTGGTCAAACAGACTCGCAATAAAACACACAACCATCACATAACGTGCTTTCACTGGGGTTTACAGTTAGTTTATGGTGTTTTTGTTTTCACTGAATGTCAATATCTCTCAGTGAGTTTACTGAGTTTTCCTGTGTTTTGTGGTTAGTTTTGTGTGTGTTCTTACTTCTCCATGCAGCTCGTCAGCTGGTTGTTTAGGTCGTTGTTGTTGGAGTTCTGCATCTGATGACAGATCACATCAAACTGTCCTCTGAGCTGAAACACAAACCATGAGCATATATTAATAATTAATCAAATTTTTAAATTAACGATTAATCTGATGGATCCATGTCTGATATGGGTTAGTTATGTTGTATATTGATCAGTTATAATCAAAATCTAAGTCAAATTCATTGTTAGTTTTGCCATGTGTACATCACATACAAAAAACTCAAATTACAAAGTTCTAAGGTCCCACGGTACAAAATGAACATAGCAGAAAAAAAAAAAAAAAATAGACCATAACTATAACCAGAAAATAAGTATAAACATAGAATATAACTATAAACAGTGGAGGGTTGAGAAGACAATAAATAGACAATAAAAATGCAGTGAAATTAACAGATGAAGTATAGTGGTTGGTTATGTGTGATTACCCGGTGCAGCTGGTGGAGCTGCTGCTGCAGAGTCTCCGTTTTCAGTTGCTCCAACAGTTCAATCTGGCCCAGAAGCCACACCTCCCTGCACCGCAGCGCCTCCTGTTGACGACTGACGCAGGTCTGCAGCTCCGCACGCACCTGGACACAGACAGGTGACAGACAGACAGGTGAGATACTGTCTTCCTGACGGAGATAAGAGGAAATAAAACAGAAGTTGATGTGAACTCATTGAGCCATCACTGAGCCATAACCTTCCATCAGAAGCAGATACTGAACCTACACTGATCTAACTTAGTCACCTCATCACACAAACACACAACACAATCCAACTACAGCTCCCTGCCACTTAACACTACATTTTTTCATTACATGTGTGAAACTTTAACCGAACATCCATGTGGACAACAAACTTGAACAAAACCAGGAGTCAGTGAACGTATCACAGCAGTGGTGCTCCATGCATCAGGTTGTTGAAAATACTCTGACCTGTTTTATTGGTCACATTTAAGAGTGGATATTTCATTATCATTATCTGAACAAGTCAAGATACAAATCACAAACACATACACACTTTTACCTGAGAAGATGAAGACAGACGATCAGAGTCCACTATAGTCCAGCTCAGTAAGTGATCTGCTCTCTCTCCTCAGTCTTATATACTGTCTCTACCCCACCTACTCTCTCTCCTCAGTGTTTTTTATGCTGACTCGACCAAAAACACACCAGTCTTTACAGAGACAACACACATACCTGGATTCCCATGGCAACCACAGGTACAGACAGAACAAGAGGAGGACTATCAATGTCATTTGAGGTGTTTAGGAGCTTTTTGTTGAGAAACAGTCAGTGAGTCAGTAAAGAAGCTGTGGTTTAGAAAAACACACCTGAGGATCTGAGTGGACATTCTTCATGTCTGAAGTTTGTTCATGGTTTGTTCTGATGAGACGAATGTTACCATCAGTCATGCATTAACAACCATCAGAGTTAAACCTGGAGGACGAGCCGCCATCTTCAAACCTGTTCATCTGACTGTGTTTGTGTAGTTTGACCTTTGACCTTGACGGCTGGTTACAGTTCAACATGTTTTACTGCTCAACATCAAACTAAGAAAACACAGTTACGACAGTTATCTTTATCCTACTGTAACAGTTTCTAAGGTGTTTAGTCTTTGGTACATCACCTACCGAGAAGAAACATCTGCTCACAGTATCAGACACAGTACTAATACATCTATGATGCATTCGATGGTCATCACAGTAATGAACACATGAGGTTCATCTCCACACAGATACAGAGCTTCTTCGGTTAGAAACACTGAACAGACGTAGAAAAAAGGACAGGCGGCAGAACAACAACCTGCTCATCCTGGGAATGGCGGTGTCATTATAGTTTCAGATTTTTGTTACTAGTTTCTATGACAGAAGATGATGACGAAGGTGAAGATGATGCTGACCTCTCTGGCGTTCTCCCTCAGCTGTTGTTCAGCCTTTATCACTCCACCAATGGCCTCCTCCAGCTGATCCTGGGCCTGTTTGCACTGATTCATCCCACTGAGGGCGACCTCTGCCACCGGCATCCTATAAACACAAAAATAAAAGACAGGTCACAAACGTAACACCAACAGCATCATGAGAGGGGAAATGAAGTACAACTACAGGCTCCATCTACAAATACTGAGTCCAAACACTACAGCACTTATGCGCTTCTGCTACTGGACAGACTGCTCTCAGATTCTACATGTGGAGATGGGTCTGGACTGGGCTCTTTGTGAGAGTTTGGTGGTTAGTGCCTTTCAACTGAACAAACACACATAACTGAGGGTGTGACCAGGGCTGATACTGGTGTGACTGGGTGAATCCCAGTGGGTTGGGGTCAGACTGATGAATGCCTGAATAACCCTCAGTCAGTCTTTGTACATTTAACCATGTGTTTACCATCATCATGAGTGTAAACCTCAGACACCGATTTGTGTTTCCTCGGAATAAAAGGCAGTGTGAGTCAGAAAACAGAAAAGAGTCACGGCTAAAAGTAGAAACACATGATCACATGACCACACACCTGCACCAGGTACAACCACAGCTCACACACACACCTGAGCAGTGTTTGTCTACCAACTCACTCCATTTTGTTATTTCATAGTCTTTAAGCTGCATTTCCACTGTGTAGTACCGGCTCAACTCAAGCTTTTTGCATTTCCATTATGTAATGCCGCATTTCCACTTCGTGGAACTGGCTTGACTTGACTTGGGTTAAGGCAGTACCATGTAGTGGAAACGCAGCATAAAAATAGCTGGAATCTGGTACTATTTTTATAGTATCTGCTCGGCTGAGGTTCCAAAAGAGGTGAAGAGATACTAAAATGTGATGTGTAAATGCTGCACACCACTGATTGGTAAGAGAGGTGTTACTGCCTCATTGTGTCATCAATGCGCGGCCCGCAATTTTTAACAAACCAAATTCAGAAGTTAACAGTCAATATACTGGTAGGCTAAATACATCCATGATGGCAGCCCACAAAACAACACCATAGTCAGGCGAGGAGGTTCAGACATTTCTGTCCTTGGTGGACAATGCAAAGATTCAGCATGAGTTTGATGGGGCAACAAGCGAATTTATCAGCAACTCTTAGAGCATAGTTACATGCAGCGTAGCTGACGACCAGGTAATCTAAAGTCATGGAAATGGCCTTGAGGAATTGTACCTGGTACCAGAGTTGAGCCGGTACCAAGTAGTGGAAATGCGGCTTTTTGAGGGCTGTATTCTGTCGAGGTTCCTCAGAACATTCTGACAATAAAATTATGTTTCTTAGACACTGGAGAGACGTGTCAGTGTTTCATCTGATGGAAGTAAAAACAACCAAAGAGTCAGAAGAAGGATAACATCATGTACATCACCAGCAAAATAATGTGTGATATTATTGTTTCAACCACTCTGGCCAGATCCATGGTGAAGACAGGAAGTGAACCAGGTTGTGTCACTGGTTAAGTAAACACTGCTTCTTTGTAAAAGGAGAATCTATGATACAAGTCAAAGGCATCACCTGGCATGTATCTCACACACCCTGATTAGTCGATGGTTTTATTCAGAGTAAAAGCTAAAAATTAATCTCGTTTAACTCCGTCATGTCAGTGATTGGTTCAAATATGCACAGAAGTGTGATTTAATGGTGTGTTCTAAATGTGAGCCAACCTTTAACATACATTTCTACTGTAGCTCTTTTTTTTTGTCGTAATCATGTCAGAACATGTACAGTGTGTACTTCACTGATCAGCTGATCGATAATCTAAACACTGAAGAACCCACCCATGGTCTGACATCACTGTCTTCTCTGTTGTGGAAAATGTTTCAATAAAACTGAAAAGCATGGTTGGGTCCTAGTGGGTGTGGCCTATCAGCTGTTTGCAGCTCTCAGCTGACTGATTAACCATCAGCTGATAAATAGTCCTCAGTGTCCGACCTCTGACCCTACAGCTGTGTTTATGCATCTCAAACACAAACGGAGTGATGATAAAACTGAAAACATGAAAAACTGAGTGAGTTTTTAATGTCGTAACTGAGTGTTTTAAGTAATTAAAGCTGCATACATTAAGTACAAGAACGTCAAGCTACAGCATAGTAGTGCAGTAAAAGTACTGCTTTTGTACTTTATCTGTCAGATACAAACTGATTGATTTAAGCTAGATACATTTTTTATTTAACACATGAAAAATGCACCAAGTTTCCCTGATAAATATTAAATATCAGAAGTCTGATGCTAAGAATAAAATATAGAAATATGTTTTAGACAAAAAAACAAAACCAATTACTTTTTCCTGTTATCAAATGTGTGTATTTCTGCTTCTGTGGTTTTTAAGTGAAAAGGAAGTCGATTTCAACACTGTGTTTCTACACATCTCATTAATAGGTTTAAAGACTTACTTCCATCTCAGATTAACATTAGAACGAAAGGGAACTTTAAAACTTTCACTTCGTGTTAAATAAAACAGGTTTCCTCCACTTTAAGACTGGGGTCAGCAGATAAAAAGATGAAGTGAAAGAAGCAAAACATGGTATCTTTGTCTGGAAATAAACTCTTTAAACGTGGACGGTCACTTTTTATTTGCTATTATGTAATTTTGTGTTAATTTCATTACTAGTTATGGAGGTTTTTAATCTGATAAAGACATAATACAAACCTTCTCCAATCTACGGGAGAACCCTGAACTGAATCCAAAGGAAATGGAAGTAAACTGAACCTTGTTAAAATATTTTCTGTTCAGGCGATTGAAACTTGCACCATTACCCACTGAGTAAAAACTGTATCTGTGAAAGTACATTATCAACTCAGAGTCATAGTAGTGCTGAAGCAAAAACTGCTGTAAAAAGGTCAAAATAAACAGTGAAAGTCCTGAGCCTCATTCTACTGTAGCAACAGTAAAACGGACTGTAAATATACTGTTTAAAAACGGCTTTAACTCCGGCCTTGAACGCATCATACCTCATGTTTCCGCTGTTCGGATTCGGTCCAGAAATTCCGATGTGAACAGAACTGGATTCACAGCTTTTAACCGCGGATAGTGGACCGAGCCGGTGTGTTGGTTAATCCGCCATCACGCGGAAACCAGGCGTCACGTACACTGGGGGTGGGGGAGGGAG
>JAPTYQ010000008.1:3186831-3221252 GCA_029814465.1 Ostorhinchus cyanosoma
GAGGAGGGGGGTAACTGCGTAGGAGGCGGGGCCTAGGGACACGTTTATCAGCTGTAAACTACGAAATCCGTAGAAAAACACAGCGGTTCACATGTTTACTGAGGTATGACCTGGATCGCACACACCTGACGGAACACTTTCACCTGTGCGAACAAATCACGTGTCTGGTGGATATTCGGCACGAGTGTCATAAACACTTAAAAAGGTTTTGCTGAAATAAACGAGTTTTAAAGAGTTAAGAGTCCGCTGAACCCAGTGACATTTGCAGTCAAAGGATTCAACTGAAGACAGGATGTACGGACCATAAACTGCAAAATTTAACCCTGTCTGGACATCTAATGGATGCAGAACTGATTAATAATTATTATGTTGAATAATCAGTAAAACTCTGTTTTAGTCGTAGAAAATAGGGTTTCATAAAAAGGCATGTAAAAAGGCAGATGTTTTTACAAAGAGTTTGATTTGAAGCACAAAAAGTGAAAGTAGAAGACATCAGTAAAAGTAAGTCTGTTTTATGACCGTTATTAACCGAACACTCATTGGTTTTATTGGATTAAAAAAAAAGTATGCTATCTTTTTATCTGTTGATTTAATTATACTATACTCTCAGTAATTTTTTATTATTTTATTGTCGATGTAATTCCATTTTCTCACTAGATGACATGTTTGTAGTTATTTTAATCTCTTTATCTCACGTCTAGTCTGTTCTGTCCTACAACTCGTTAATCAACACTGAAAGTCTTCTGTATTTAAAGTAATGTATACACTGAGTGATTAGTTTTAGAACGCGTAAACCAGCAGACACAAATAATTATTATAAACAGGACTATTACTAGTATTACAAATTATTGATAAACATTATGTTCACACGGTTCAACTGAGTGTTAAGGTTCCTTTATTTTGTCTCTGATTTTGTGTGACCTGATTAAATGAGGGTTTACGGTCATTTGTTGAGTAGATCGTTGTGTATCTATTGACGCTACAGACGTAAAATCCATTAACAGAAAAACATTAATTGCTTGGTTCACGAGGTCACAGTGTTACGTCCTATTCGCTTTTAAACACGAAGACATGACATTCATTTCCTTATGACAACACATGACTGATACACTTCTTCTATAACATGATCATTAACAAAAGGCACATCACTGATAAATTGATCTGAAATGGTTTGATCAGTCGGAGCTTCGGTAGCTACATGCTTTAGCTCCATATGGCTAAGCTAACTACCTCCGAGTCAGCTTTAAACGTGTCAAACTCCGATTTTCCGGAGCCGAGGCTGGTTCCACTCACCGCGGGCCTTTACCGGGGGCTCTCTGCTTCGAGGTCATTAATATTCCAGCTTCGTTCAATGTCCGTTAAACTGAGGGAGCTCCGGTATATGTCGGCGTTTTACCGGATAAAAGTCCAATGTCACGAAGACGTCACGGAAAAGAAAAAACACCGGATGTCTGGGCGGGATATCTCGCGAGAAGTGAGAATCAGATCCCGTTAGAGTCCGCGTGAAGCTCGGCGGCCCCCTGGTGGAACCTCGGAGAATCACTTCTAGTACATCCGACTTGAAGTTCAATCAGAAAATACCTGTATGTATAGATTAAACGTGATTTCAACTTTAATTTTAACGTAAAAGGGACGAACTCTGTTAAAATGAACCTGAGAAGACAAAGAAAATAACATCAAATTCATACATGTGAAAACAGACCTTAAGAAAGAACAATCTTAGTCGAGCTTTTTTTTTTTTTTAATTAAGTTATTTTACCATTTGTTTTATTCGACATATATTTTCATATGTGCTGTTATGTACCCATATATTACCTATTTATTTCGTTTTATTTGTTTATTTATTGATTTGTTTGACTCAGATAAACATTACATAAAACGCGTTCGCTGAGAAAGAAGTAAAATCTCGCGACACTTTAGATTCCACGTCGGCGCATTCCATTCGACGTCACACGATGGACAGAGCCAGTCGTGTGTTTGCTTCCGGTAACTGAGATGAAGATTTAACATCATATACAGACAAAAACAGGGAATTTAACCGCATTGTTACATTAAACTCCCTGTTTCAGTGGAGGATCCTTCACTCAGTGTCGGAACCGGACCTGAACACACGAACTCCGACCACAGCCGACATGTCTGCGGGATCCGGGACCAGAAACACCAACACGGAGCCGTGGGGAAGCTTCGACGACCACCTCATTCAGGTAACACAGCCCCGAGATGCGTCTGCAGGTAAACAAACACACGAAGGACCGTAAACACATCACGGATTGACCGCTGATCTGGACCGCGACCAAATTCAGATTAGAACAGATCTGGATCTGTAGATTTACCAGACAGGATTAGTCTTCAAGTGAATTCAAACCTGTTAAAACCAGATCCTGGGTACGACACAGATTCAAACCTAAAACCTTAAAAATCTGTTTATTAATAAAGTTCACAGGAACCAATAATCACATCATACTTCTTCTATTAAAAACATATAGACACAAATGACCATGACTACTCATGTCTTCTTCACTATAGCGGCTCTAAATACATTTTCAAGTTCATGTCTCCTTGGGTTCCAAAAATTCACCCTGTTACCATCATGTCCACATTTGTTCGTTCACCATTCATACTGTGTCTGAAACCTCTTCATATCAGATTCACGTCCTTCCGTGTCTCAAACACTGGTCAGATTATGGTCATGTATGTGCAGGTCCAGTTAAAACAGGCTGTCACCTTCTGAATACGTCACGGCTCCACATGTACACGACTCGGGCTGTTCACACCAGAAACAAACTGGTGTCGAACTATAAAAGTTGGTTCTTCCTTGTAAACCATGACATCATCAATGGGCGTGTCATATTCTAAGAGAAACATGGAATAACATCCTCACACTTTGGTGAACGTGGGTTGGTTTGACGAAAAGCACCAAGCTTCTGAGACTGCAGAACCATGTCTGTCTGAAAGTACTCACTGTAAACTGAGGGTGGAGAACATGGAACCCAGTGACAACTTGACTCTGGCAATAGAACTGTAGTGATGTCATAAATATGGTCAAAGATAAGTGTTGAAAACAATGACAATTTCAGACACAGATGGAACCATCACCATAACGATGAACTTTAACCCCTTATGTATCTGTTCATCAGGGCAGTGGTGCTGCTGTCATTGACATGGAGAACATGGATGACACGTCGGGCTCGTCCTTCGAGGACATGGGGGAGATGCACCAGAGGATGAAGGAGGAGGAGGAGGTGACGGCTGAGGCGGCTGCTACTGACGATGACACCCACGACGATGGGGAGTTCCTTGGAATGAAGGGGTTAAAGGGTCAGCTGGGCCGACAGGTGGCCGACGAGGTGAGGGGTGGGTCAGAGTGGTCACCGGACACATTGCATTCAGGTGTCAGACTTACCTGTGTGATGATGCATTCAGGTGTCAGACTCATGTGTGGTGATATGTTCAGGTATGGCAGGCAGGGAAGCGTCAGGCGTCCAGAGCCTTTAACCTGTACGCTAACATCGATATCCTGAGGCCGTACTTCGATGTGGAGCCGGTCCAGGTCCGCAGCAGGTGACGCTCACTTCCTGTTTCACTCGTCTCTTGTTTCTTGTCACGCCACTGTTAATGTGTGTGTGTCCTTACAGGCTCATCGAGTCCCTGATTCCTGTCCGCATGATCAACTTCCCTCAGGTATGTCCTAGTCCTGGTCCAGGTTAAGATCCAGGCTCTGGCTCTGGTTCTAACAGGTCTTTGTGGTCTCTGTTTTGTAGAAGATAGCTGGTGAACTGTATGGTCCTCTGATGCTGGTTTTCACTCTCGTTGCCATTTTACTACATGGGATGAAGACGTCAGACACAGTCATAGTAAGATAACACATGAACAACAATAATGAACACGTCACATTACTGACTGGTGTTTACTCAGTTTCCCTGTTTATTTGCATTTTGCCTTATGGTAACCTGTTGTGTACCACAGAGGGAGGGCACTCTGATGGGCACTGCCATTGGAACGTGCTTTGGGTACTGGCTAGGCGTCTCATCCTTCATCTACTTTCTGGCATACCTGGTCAACGCTCAGATCACGATGCTGCAGATGCTGTCCCTGCTGGTTGGTACCGGTACTACACTCTCACACACACGCGTAAACGCACTGAGTGACATCACTTCCTGTGTTGTCAGGGTTACGGTCTATTCGGTCACTGCGTCGTCCTCCTCATCACGTACAACATCCACTTCCACTTCCTGTTCTATGTGCTGTGGCTGCTGATTGGTGGACTGTCCACTCTGAGGATGGTGAGGCTGTGTTCATGCTGTGCTCAAATGGACTGCGTTTCCCATCAGCCCCTGTTCTCTGACCTGTTTGTTGCTCTCTAGGTGGCAGCTCTTCTGTCTCGTACGGTTGGTCAAACCCCTCGTCTCCTGCTCTGTGGGACTCTGTCTCTGCTGCACATGCTGTTCCTGCTTTACCTGCACTTCAACTACCACAAGATAGTGGAAGGTAAACTCATCCAAATACACTCTGTCACCACGACAACCACAGCACACCTACAAACACATGACTCACTACAGAACCAGGTCCAGGTCTCTGAGCCAGACTCGTGACTTGATGTAGAATCCGTCTGAGTCGGATCAGTTGAGTCGACCAACGGCGATAAATTGACCCCGACCTCCTCTGATGTCACAAAGGTGACTAGATGTTACTGTGGCCCTGTAATTTTTGGAGGCAGGTGGTTTCTCGGTTTCTCTCCAGCTGCTGTTCATTATATGTTAATTTATGTAATGATATGCCCAAATACGAGATGTACCTGATGGAAACTGTTCCTTTAAAACCTTCTTAGCATGTTTCAATGATGTGTTTTAATGACGCTCACATGACTTTTCATGCATTGATTTCATACATTTCAGATCGGACAATAGAGTAGAATAGATTAGACAAAAACGGCAGAGTTTAACTCATCACATTGTCCTTACCAGTTAACATCAAACAAGCTGACTGTTTTCCTCTGTTTGTTCGCTGCTACGATACATGCTGGGAGCTCAAGTCTGACCCTGTTCTGTGGTTCCAGGTCTTCTGGACTCTCTGGACGGACCCCATATGGCTCCAATGCAGCGTGTGGCCAGAGACGTAGCCGAGCTGACCCTGAATGCTTCGGCCAGGAGCCTGGGAGTCACACTTAGGGCACAGTGAACCCACAGAAACCGCCATGCCACGCTGACATCACTTCATGTCTGAAGCCTCTCTTTGATTCTGTCGATGTTTGTACATTTTTAACTCATTCAGTGTTGATTTGTGTTGTTTCATTTATTTAAATAAACTATGGAGTCCACCCATGTCCGAGTTTCTGTTGAACGTAAAACCAGATATTTTCAGTCTGAACGAAGCAGATTCAAAAGGAACTTGATTCTGATGACAAGTTGATCTGTGGCTGAACGTCAACAGGACAAAACTTCAACAGGATTGTGTGTCAGACTTCATGCCCATCAGCCTCAGCTGGAGCTTCTGAAAGTAGATGTTTAACCTTGACCCCAGACCAGGACACACCCTGGCCTCTGGATTTGTTACTGGTACCAGTCTAGATGGTCTCTGGTTCCACTGAGTCCTGACACATCCCACATCCGGAGGAGTTCACAATGCACCTGGACTCAGTTCACATAAAGCTTCATTCATGAACAGTAAAATATGGATTCCGGTTGTACACGGTGATCCTGACCCATGTGGTTCTATCAGATCTGAATGTGTTGAGTGGATGTAAATGTTTCCAAATGATGTTTTTTTTAAAAGTTTGTTTTATTTCTAAACTCATTGTAAATGTTCTTTAGATTCTATTCTTTTAACTTCCTTTTTGTCAATTCTCTTTATATTTTATAGTGTATTTATTCACTTATACATTTAATATTCATCTAGGTCTGTTTGTGCTGGTCTGATTCACGAAGACATTTGTCCTTTTTTTGTCCTTTAGAGCAGTTTCCGAGATAAAGAATCTGAGGTTTTAAAGGGGCTCTTTGCCCCCCGTCAGGTCTGTCAGGTAGCCCCCACCCCCTGCAGGGTACCGCCTCCTATCTGAGCCAATCAGGGCAATGATAGCTCAGAGTACAGGGATTCAGCCAATCAGAACAGACGACGATGACGCACAATGAACCTCAAGGCCAACATACACACAACATTGATACGTAGGGAACCTGACGTCACCACGCCCAGCGTCCTCACTAAGTAGCGCGGGAAACTGAGACACGGAAGCAGAGGCGTTAGACAGGACAGACAGAACTGAACCCCGTGTCAACCCGATCCGACTCCGTCTGAACCCGTGCGGAACCGGTGCAGGATGCAGATTTACTTTTGTGGCTCCATCCGCGGCGGCAGAGACGACGTGCATGTGTACCAGCGGATCGTGCACAAACTGCAGAGCTACGGAAGCGTGCTGACCGAGCACGTGAGCAACACCGCGCTCACCGATAGAGGTCAGAGGTCATACACATAGAGCATGTGACACGGTCTGTGTCCAGACCACAACTAGAACCAGGACCAGGTCTGAAGTACACTAAATATGAAACCCCTCAGACCAGTCACAGGTTCTCAAACCGCGGGTAGGTCTGCATGTGGGTCACAGGTCCTGGTTCTGGGTGCAGTATTTGGGTCCTGGTTCTGGGACTTTCAGACTTTAGTTTGAATGAATTTGAGATTAATTATTATCAGCTATTATTAACTTTTTATGTTTAATCAATTCTCTTGAATAGGAGAAATCCAAACACTAAATCATCAATAATATCCTGTATTTATTCAACATTTTGTTGCTAATTGTCATGTGTAACAATTAAATTACACATGTATTGATCATGTGATCAGGTTTACATAACACACTTATTGAATATTAATTTGTGATTGAAAGGAGAGGATGCTGTGAAAACAGGCGACAAATTCATCCACGACCGTGACGTCGAGTGGCTGCGTCAGTCTGATGGTGAGTTCATGGACATTTAATGAACTGAGCTTAGTTTGAATTTTATTTACCTCCTGGTTGGTTTGAGCAGAGATGAATCATGGGTATTGTAGTCTTTAAATAGTGTCTTATTTCCAGTGGTTGTGGCAGAGGTTACTCAGCCATCCCTTGGTGTTGGATACGAACTCGGCCGAGCTGTCGACATGAAGAAGAAGATCCTGTGTCTGTTCAGGCCGTCGTCAGGACGTAGTGAGGTCACTTCCTGCCACATGTCTGTCTTGCCTGTCTTGAACCCAGTGTCACCTCCTCTTTCTGTTATTTCCAGCTCTGTCGGCCATGATCCGAGGCGCTGAGGATGGAGAGCAATTTGTGGTGACGGATTACAACGAGGACATGATGGAGAAAGTTCTGGACGAGTTCTTTAACAAACTTAAGAACGACTGAACCAGAACCCTTCACCTGGGCAGAATACCAAACTAAGATTTGCTCTGTTAACATTCACATGAAACCGTTAAAGGTCCAACAGTTGCTGATCATTACCCTGTCTGATCCAGTCACTGACCCCGTTTCCTTCCACACTAATACTTTGATAAGTTTCAGATTATTATTGATCATGTAAACAGTATGATCTGATCTGTTTTAACAGATAATAGCAGTAATCTGATTGAGAAATCAGATAAACATTCCTGAATACTCCCCAATACTCCAATGTCTTTCTGCATGTATACCTGTTAAACTGATTCCTTTAGTTCTTTGTGGAAAAACTATTAAATCATAAAAACAGAAGTGACGTAAAAGACAATAACAGGAAGTTTAACTGTATCGTTACTATATACGTACAAACTGAAAGAAATACAGTAATGGCCTGAAATGTCTAAAGTAGGGTTTATGGATTATTGTATTTCTGAAGTACATGTAAATGCATCAGATATGATTATAACAGTCATTGGATTATTATGGTCGTGGAAATGGGGTCAGTGGTTCGAGGTTCTGGATGTAGATCACTATCATTGTCTATAGTCGCAATTGTGTCGTTTCCATTCAGATAAAACCTGTTTGTCAAATAAAAACCAACTGTAAATCTAAATGTGTCTTAATTGCTTAAAGCTAGACCGTGCGATGTGGCATTTTTACACTATTCTTTTGTCACCTTAAAATGGTCCTAATAAGTGTGTGACAATCTAAAATAGAAAAGAAATCCAACAGGTTTTGAAATTCAAGTGTTTAATTCTCATATATTTTTGATAAAAGTCTGACCAATGATTTTATTTGGTCCAAACAAAATAATTGGCTGAGCCTCCTGTCTCATACCAGTGTCTCTGAATCTGACGTTTCACTTGCTGCTCCTGTCCCTGACCACAGTCTGCTCTCTAGGGGCGTGAATGGATAGGACTCAAATTCACAGTATTGAAGGGAAAAAACTAATTTATTAACAGAAACAACAACCATGGGGAACAAAGAAAAAACGGACTGCAGCAGTCAGAGTCCAGTTAATGAAGGATGGAGAGTCCTCGAGGGCTGGTATCCTGCATGGTTTAGATATTTTCCTCTTCCATCACACCTGGAAGCCATTAAATAATTATCACGTTTCTACAGTGCTTCACGATGAACCGATCATTAATCGAACCAGGTGTGATGGAAGAGGGAAATAGCTAAACCATGCAGGATACCGGCCCTCGAGGACAGGAGTTTGAACACCTGTGCTGTAGGTGATGAGGTGCAGTGGAGACAATGACCCAGCGCTGCACAGACCACACCCTTAAAAACAGGGTCTCCTAATGATAAAGGGGCCACAGGTGGATGATGTCGTGTCTGATTCCTGAGGGAGGGGGTCCACAGCCACGCCAGCATGGACTGGACCTCTGCCTTGACCTCTGCTTCCACCGTGTGCGTCAGGTGAGGAGGGGAGTCAGAGCTCAGGCAGGGGGAAGTGGGAGGGGCTTTGGAGGGAGGCGGGTTGTTCATGTTCAAATTTTTACTTAGTGCTGTGAGACATGGCAAATCGGTAGGTATAGCTTTAAAGCTGGTGAATCTGTTCATAAAGGACTCAAACCTCATCAGAACTCAATCATGAACCTTCCTGCTTGGAGAACCTGCAGGTCATCATCTGTCCACCATGTGGCGCTTCAGCACAGAGAGACAGTCAGGACAGGAAGGAGCTGATGAACACCATTACCCATAATCCCCCTGTGTCTGAACGCCTTAAAGGCATTAAACGCAGCACCTCAGTGTAAAAGTTGAAATGGGCCCAGTCCAGTTTTAATCACTTCATCAGGTTTAATTCATTCATATTATTGATAGAGAATTAAAACTAAATTATGATTATATTGAATGTTCACTATAAATGCCAAAAAAAAAAAAGAGTTTTAAGAAATACATCACTGATCAGTAAAATGAATCAGACCCAAAACAAGCAGGTCAATGACCTGTTACAGGTCCACAAGCCCCAGTTTGGACAAACTAGATGTCTGGGTGATAGACAGGCTGGGCGACTTCATCTGGAGGGGGCGGAGCCTCTGACAGCAGCTGTGTAATGATTGATGTTACATTATTACCCCACCCCCCCCAAAGGGGAGGCGAGGGTATTACTTTTGGGTTTTTTTTTTGTTTGTGTGCTTGTTTGTTTGTCAGCAACTTTACGCAAAAACTACTGGACCAATTTCCATGAAATTTTCAGGAAAGGTGTGAGGTGGTCCAGAATAGATCCCATTAAATTTTGGTGAATGCAGGTCAAAGGTCCAGGTCACCAAAAATGTGTTTTCGGAATGATAAGAGATAGAGCAAATCAGGTAAAACATTTGCGAGGGGCGGGGTTTGTTCTGCCTGGAACCACTTGTTACATTATTCAGTCAGTGATCAATAATTTATAGAAGAGTCTCATTTATGTCAGCTGTTATCAAGGCAGCAAAACGTCATATTCACACAGACAGGATGGGAGGAGCTCAGAAAAATGTCCAATGAAAACACAATGTTAATTTGACGCCATTGCCAGGTTTAACAGAACATGAAGGATGAAAACATGTAGAACCAACGTTCCTAAGATGGTCATGACATCCTTTAGAACCTTCATAGATCATCAGCAGAACCACCAACAAACACCCGGAGAACCATCAAGGAACCTATGTCTCCTCAAAGAACGTTACAAGACATTCCTCAGTGGTTCGAGAACGTTCTTTGAAATGTTCCCAGACCCAGCTTCTGAAGAACCTTTATGTTCTGTTCAGTTTATGAAAACCATATTTTTGTGGAAACTTTTTCCTTACTGATTTTTAAAACCTACAGATTTGTTTTTTACAGAACATTCTTTAAAGGTTCCTCGGAAAAATGTTTTTAAACTTTAAGGAATGTTCCTCAGCGGTTCCCTTTATATAATCTTCCCTAAATGATTCTCAGGTTACTTTGTGGAACATTCTGTTCAAGTTCAGTGTTTTCCAATTTGTGGAAGGGTTAAGGTTCCTGTGGAGAACCTTTATGGAATGTTCTGGGAGGGTTCGTACCAACAGACAAACGTTCCCTTTTACAACCTTTGAACCTTTAAACTTGTGTTGGTTCTAGAGATGAGAACCTGAATGCTGTTTTTCATAAACCTTCTAATCAGTCCCTAAAGGTTATTTACAGATTGTTCCTCATTGGTTCTCAGATTTCAGAACCATCCTTTGAAAAACCTTAAGAGAACATTCCCACAGTAACTAAATGTTCCCGGGATTTTAATGTTAAGAAAACCCGAATGTGTCCTGAACTGAAAACTGTCAACTGAATAAAGGGTTCAATATTTACAGTTTATTGTGGAAAATATTCAAGTGCATCACTAGTACTACAGTAGAGTTCAACACTTACATCTAATCTGCCCGGATACACAGCAGCCAATCAGAGATGAAGAACGATGGATCTGCTGGAAAAAAACATACATGAGACAGTAGGACATCCAGTGATTCTAAATGAAGTGAATATGACATAGAACACATTTTATCAGTTTATCAGCTAACATTAGCATATTTGAGTAAATACAATATTTCATAATGTTGAACCATTAGTAAACTGGATGAAGACGAAGGTGGTATTAACATTAACTATCATTAAACTAATGTTAATGTTGTAAACATGTTGAAACAGGTACTTAACTCACCTCCCGTGATGCACCGGAGCAGACAAGGAACCAGGAAGAGGCGGAGCTACATTTAAAATATTTAATTTGTTTTAAAATATACATCGTTTACAAAATAAAAGCATTAGTAGAGTTTTAACAGTCCGACAGGAAGTGAAAGAAAAACCAACACTGGAACCATTCAGGTGAACCCAAAAGCACCACAGCGAGGGGTCACAGAGGAGGGGGAGGGGCTACAATCTGCAGAAGAGGAGGAGCAAAAGTCCCCTTCAAAATAAAACAATCAATCCTCTGGTTCAGTCCAGGTGGGTCCACGTGAGTCTACATCAGTCCCAGTGAGTCCACATCAGTCCAGATGAGTCCAGGTGTGTTTTCTTCTTATAAATATTGTGACTTTAAATAGAGTTTTCTTCAAACATTTCTTATTTATACTCTACTGAGGTCATGTGACTTTATTTGGGGTTCATTGATTAATATCCCATTAAAAAAGATTTAATCAGTCCTTAAAACAGTTTGTTCAGGTGAGTTCACTTGTTTAAAACATAAGAGCTAACATTAGAATTAGCCTCTCATTATACTCATTACACATCAGCTGATTAACAGAAAATAAAACATGTGATCAGAATTTCAGTGTAAAAGTTTAAAGAGACTCAGTTTAATTAGCAAATGTGTGAATGTATGTCTGTGTTGGTATTAATATTCAACCCATAATCATTTACTTTAGTGTCAGTATTAAAGTCTTCTCTGACAATTTTCTTCATCTTTTGAGTAAATAAATTCAATATTTACAGTTTTTTTCTATAATAAATTCTTAACTTTGGGCTGAAATAAGTGGTATCAGTTCATATTAAGGCATAAACAATGAAAATGAATAAGAAAATGAACTGTTTTTTTTTCCTTAAAATGTGACTTTATTCCTGTAGTACTGAGATTCTTTTCCTTGATATTATAACCATTTTCTGTAAATATTCAGACTTTTCCAAACATTAAAGTTGAATAAAAACTAAGCCTCGAACTGAAACGCAACAAAAACTGATCGACTGAAACATCGAACACAGACTCCAACACATTTGTGAATCAAACTGAGATCAACTCATTTTTCAGGTTCAGTTGTGTTCGGTGCAGAGAGATGCATGATGGGAGACGGGACTCATTTTACATTATTGGTCATTAAGTCTGTGCAGATGAATAGCAGTGAAACTGATTAAAACAATAAACTAATCAAAAACTCACTTTAAAAAAATGTGTTTTATAAACTAATGTCATTGATTATCAGAGAAAATAATGGAGATCCTTCAATGGTTAAAATTATTTGTTCTAAAACTAAAAACCTCAAAACAAAAGCAAAAACCATATGTAGCTGAAAAAGTGAATGAAAATACAGATTCAAGATACATAACATTTACCAGTGAATTTAGTCAAAACTGAAATTTAGTAAAAGAAACTGGAACAAAAAGAGAGAAGACGAAGTAAAGGAGGGTGAAGAGGAAGAATAGGAGGAGGTGGAGAAGGTGACCTTGTCTGAGTCTCCAATTATATTCATGAAGACGAGTCATTAAAGTTGCAGGAGTCCAGATGTAAAGTCTATTTATACCCACAGTGCATCTCTTCCTCCTCCTTCTTCTACACTTGATGACTCTTATGAAATATTAACGTTGTACATTTCCATGGTGCTCCCACCCAGTGTTTAAAGTATTAGCGACCCATTTCTGATGGTAATAAAACCTTAATAATTGAGCAGCTGCCGCTCCGTCGCCGTTGGAGACGGAGGTTTCAGTCCGTTAAGGTTCAACTCCAGAAAACAGGCTTCAATTATTCAGCTCTGTTTCCTTTAAAGGAGGAAACTAGTGTTTCTACATGTTTTATTTACCCTCAGCTCTGTTTACAGACGTGGCTCAGGGTCTGAGGTATGGAGCCAATCAAACACAGATCAGATTAGATGAACATTTTATTAACTGGATGAAGTGAATCTTTGGGTTTTTAAAACAGATTCTTCTGTTTATCTTCAGTCTGATGTGAATGTTAGCGGTCATTAGCTAACAGGCTAACACTAACTGCTTCAACATTATATAGTTAAAAGTTGAAACTCATTTTTCATAGCGACTAACATAAGAGGTAACCTTTGTGTTGACGCCCCTTTCACTGTACAGTCTGCTCCGTATCCCATCATGCTTTGCACCAGCAGGGCACTCTCAGTGTACATTACGTGGTCGTGAAGCTGCAGGCGGTGAACAGTAACTGTTAGTGTCGACACATTCGTTAGTGAGATCATTTACATCCAGAGAAGAAGAAAAGTAATGTGGCAGCTTTGGGCTTCCGTACAGCGTGACAGATATTTAGCATCAATATACTAATCAATCAACCAATCAATAGAACATCAGACACTGTAATGTCTAACTCACTGAACAGAAGAACATTCAGAGGAACCAGCTGATCAGGATCAATACCCTCTGGTTACATCCACCAGTGATCGATCTGTGATCATTGGTCCTCAGCTGTGAGGAAGGCGATGGCTGACATTCACCACCGACACCAACGAAGAAGAACAACACCAAACTGAGACCACAACGGAGGTACGGAGGCCTGTGGGCGCCAAAAAAGCAACAATCAATCAGAGTGGCTGTGAGAACGAGAAGACACTCAGGTCCTGAACTAAACCAAACTAAGACCAATCCAGACTAAACTTGCTCAGACTCTGTCCAGCTCTCTAGCGCCTCCTGGAGGTGGAGTCTCTGCCCAAATCACCTTACAGTTCAGTTCAGATCAGATCAGAAACAGCAGCAGGGAACCGAAACCGATCAAGGATCAATATGGATCAATACACGTCATTCCAAATGGTTATGAGTCCCTAGCTGTCGTTACCATGGTTGCCAGTCATTACCATTATCCTGGTTACTGGTCACTACCATGGTTGTCAGTCATTATGTTACCATGGTCACTGTTAATTACCATGGTCTCCAGTCGCTACCGTGCTTGCCAGTCATTACTGCAGTTGGCGGTCTTTACGGTGGTCACTGGTCGTTACCGTGCTGCTGCTGGTTAAAGGGTTTGCTCGTTTTATTCACCGTGGTTGGGGGTACGAGGGCGCCGACGGGACAATGGCGCTCCAAGTCATGCTGTGAACAGAGGCGGAGGTGGAACACATGAGGCGATCAGTGGAACACCAACCAATTCCTCCTATAGACTCGTTTATGACTACAAGGAACTTCTAACGATGTTAAATTCACATCTGTTTTGGCGCTCACAGACTTCCATCGTCTGAACAAAAAACAAACACAAACCAAACAGAAAATAATAATAATAATAATGTCTTAATAACAGATCAATAATTCAGAATCAATAACAACACAAAGGTGATAATAACGACAAAAGAACAAACACACTGATGGTTACGTTGAGCTGGGAGCAGAAGCCCCGCCCCCCACAGGTTCAGCCAGGTGAGGGGGGGAACAGGGTCGAAGGTTAAATCCATCACTGTCATTAAGACTTGATGAGATTGATGGCTGAAACACGCCACCAAAGGCCCAGCATCAAACCCGCAACCACAGATGGAGGCCGAGGCACTGGGGGCGTGTCCTCGTCATAAACGAGGCCGACGTATGAATAGCTTAGAGTTCGTTTAGATTCACCACAACACGGCATCACACAGACTGACACGGGCTTCTCAATGAATACTTCTGTAATTCACTGATCAATACTATGGGACGTCCACATACTTTTGGTTATTTATGGCCTAATTGCATTTGTGTCATAAACTCAATGGACAAAAGTATTTGGACATTAACGTCCTCATAGTGAAAAATACTGAAAATACACATTTAACGAACTGTTAATCAGCTCCAATCAACTCTTAATCACTCTGTGATCCTCAGTTTTGTTTGTTTTTGACACAAAAATCTAATTCCATAATCACATACAAACAGAGCGAATGGGGCCTCTATTATTGATCCTAATACTTCTCTTATATAACTGATCAATACGCTGGGACGTCCACATACTTTTGGCTATTTCTGTACCTAGCTGTTCTCAGTGAATGCCTCTTGACGTAGATGGTCAAAAGTATGCGGACACTTATGTCCATACATATACATTGTTTTGTATTTAAAAAAAAAAAAAGAAAAAA
This sequence comes from Ostorhinchus cyanosoma, assembly GCA_029814465.1. NCBI lineage: Eukaryota > Metazoa > Chordata > Actinopteri > Kurtiformes > Apogonidae > Ostorhinchus > Ostorhinchus cyanosoma. The sequence continues at coordinate 3,201,988 of JAPTYQ010000008.1, forward strand.
AAAAAAGAAGAGAGAGTGTGAGAGAGAGTGTTCAGGATGAGTAGAATAGAACCAAACAGGGTAAAGTATGGCTATCTCCTGATGGGCGTGGCCTCTGCTCTCCGTCAGTCCAATAGCGTGCCTTGCTCCTGGGCTCGGGTCAGGCTGTCTTTGCGGTGCAGGTGGTGCACGCCCATCCTCTTCGGGCTCTTCTGTGGTCGCTGGGTGGCGGCAGCTGCAGAAAGGGCTGGGTCAAAGTCAAGGAGGCGTGGTGCAATGACGGGCAGGTCGTGAGGAAGGACGTCCCTCTCCTCCGTGGAACTCTCCTCTTCATCCTCTTCCAGCTGTTTCCTGCGGGCATCGGCCGGGCTGGTCTCTACGGTGACGGCGGTATCTGCGCTGCCATCATCGTCATCCAGGTTCATGAGGAGGCGGTCCTCCTCTGACTGCCGTCCCGGGCGAGGCTCGGTGTCCGTGTCAGTGTCGAGGCTGGATCCACGACTCGGCGTCCAGCTGCGAGCAGATGAGCCCTCCTCGCCATCCGAGTACGCCGCCCGGTGATGATCTGAGGAGGAGGAGGCTCCGCCCCCCGGTGCCGCCCGCCTCCGCTGCAGCTCCTGCGCCATGTGACTGCTGAAGGACGTACGGTGGGCCAGGGAGTTGTCGCAGGATGGCGCCATCTTCTCCACAAACATCCGCTGCCAGTTCGCCAACAGATCCTCCTCTGAGCTACCTGAGCTCGCCAGGACACTGGGAGCCTGGGGGGGTGGAGTCAGATTACAACATTTTATTCATTATCACTAAAGAATTCACGTTCAGTCATTTAGTTCAAAGTTTACACTCAGGTATTAATACGATCCAGTCAGGTGGGCCACAGTGGGCAGGGCTTGCCTGTGGCAGGGCAAGAAAGGAGGCGGGCCTACCTGCAGCAGGCTGCTGTAGTGGGAGGAGCTTACCTGAGGCGGGCTACTGAAGGGGCTGGACTGGCTGGACAGCGGTTCACTGGTACCATCTCTCTGGGAGGGCGGGGTGTGTTGGTTGGCTCCACCCCCTCCAGATGAGGAGGAAGGGGCGGGGCTCCCAGGTGCGACCCTCTCATCATCATTCTGGACGAGGCTCAGTGAGATGGCCTGTCTGGTGGCATAGGTGCAGTTGGGGAGGGGGCTGTTCTTGGGGATCTTCACCTTGTCGTCTGATGAGAACTCAATGACCTTACGTCCGGGGTAGAGGGGGTGGGGCGGAGGAGGGGCTGGGTACGGGTTCAGCTTCTCAAAGGATGGAGCCCCGCCCCCGTCCTCTCCTCCAGACTGTCCGTCCAGGCTGCTCTGACTGCGACAGGACCCGTTCTGCTGTGGCTGCGGGGTCGGCGGCTCTGGCTCCTGGTGGCGTCCGTCTAGATTGGGGGCAGGGCCAGTCATGTCCACGTGGACGAACACGTCCTCGGCCACTGGACGACCGCAGCTACTGGACTGGGCCGAGTTCAGGACCAGGGGTTCGGGTTTCTCCAAGACACGGGCAATGACGGAGGTGGGCACGACATCTGCTGGAGTCAGACTGAGCGTGTCCGGATCCTGAGAGGGGGCGGGGCCTCGCTCCGGCAGACTGGTCTTCATGTGCTTATTGAGCATGTCCTGCAGCTCAGACGGTAGCTGAAAACACAAACATACAGACTAGGGTCAAAAAGGAGACTTACACCTCAGTTTACAGTAAGGGTGTCAAACATATGGCCCGTGGATCAAAACCAGCTGCCAGAGGGTCCAAGAGGGCTCAAGTCCAAAAGTGAAATAAAAACAGTCAAGGATGTTAAAATCAATCCAGTTCTACATACGGGACAATACCATCTAAAGCAGGTCAGAGCATTAAAATAATAACATGTAAATGACAACTATAAACAATTATCTTTGTTTTAAAGTGAAAAAGTAAAATTTCGTAATGTGAATACTCTAAACAACCAAAAACAATCAGAATTTTCTCAAGAAATTTTTTTTTAATTTTACCAATCTTCTGCTTTTTACTTTGTGTATTTGTAGATCTGTAAGTTGTAGTGTACATGTGTAAATGATAAACTGAGACACAATATTGTTCTTAAGAAATTTCAAGTTATTCATATTTTTAAAGGATATTTTGGGATTAGAAACATGTTCATAATGTGATTTTACTTTTTGTACAAGACAAAGAAAAATATTTGGAGTTACATTATTCAAAGCTTTTTATGTTATTATATTCCTGGTCCGACCCCTGAACTAAAATGAGTTGGACGCCTTGGGTCACATGGTCAACAGCAGGTCACTTATTGTCCTGTCTTGGTCATCTCTGTGTCTGTTATTCTTCACTCTGATTGGTTGACACTGCAGGTTGACATGTTGATAATTCACCTCATTATCAACCTCAAACATTTTCAAACCATAATGGTTTACCAGATCAGGGTTAAGTCTGATCCAGTCTCTGATTTCTGATCCTGTAGAACATCAGAACATTATAGGTTCCCTTCCGACCCAGGGTTTTTACTTACGTCTGCGAACTTGTGGTTCCTGAAGTGGGACTTGTTGCACTTTAGCAGCTGAACGGCCAAGTTACAGTCCTGTCTGTACCGCTCCTGTCAAACACAGAGGAAACATGAACATTGACCTGTTGGTTCATGTTCATAATCACAATTTGCAGTAACTTTAAAGGGTTTTCATCCAGATGAATTGGTCTGAAATGCAACTGATTTCTCTCCACATTCATTCATTTTTGTCTGATAATATGTTGATATAAAGCACTTTGAAATTGATTCTCTTAATTTCTTCTAACTTTCTATATGGTATATGGTATGTATTCAGGACTCTGTGGTTTTCTGGTTCATCACCGTGGTGTTATTTGACCATTTAAGGTGAGTTTGTTTACTTTAGATTCATCTAACCCTTTTCTAGAAGATGCCTCATGTAGAGCAGCCGTCCATTTGTGAATAAATTAAATTACATGTTTTTATCGCAACAGACTGAACTGTCCTCTGGTCCTGAACCAGGACTCAGACCAGACTGAGGACCTGGTTTCTGTCAGATACTCATCAGACCCTGATTGGTTCTGTCACTTCTATATTTCTGACTCTTTATTCAATGGTTTGGTTTTTTGTTTTTAATATAATCACATTCAGACAGAAAACACACTGAATTTAATTAAAGAGTCAGTTCATGATTCACATGAAACTAATGCGTGTTTTTAACATGAATGCAGCCCTCATGCCTTCTGCTGCAGCACAGGAGGCGGTTACCATGGTAACCGCAGCGCCTGGAAACGACCTCCAGTTTAAACTGATAAATATTTACCTGCAGAAAGAACGAAGCCTTTAATTTAATGAGGTGTCGCTGCAGAACGTTTAATATCAGATAAAAACTGAAACTGAACATCAGACTGAAACCAACACACCTTCATACAGAGACTTGGTTTGGGTCAGATCCATTTATGCACAAACAGGGTTTACATGTGGGATCAGTAGCATGTTTACAGTCCAAACGACATTGGTTCAGATCATCAACATCGTTAACATCATTAACATCGTCAACATCAACATCTGATAAACAGCTGCAATAGTTTAAAATCTGTCTGATCAGAATTTAATGAACCAATATCAACAAACAGATGTGAAACTGATACAACCCTAAGGTTTTGGGTTTTTTTACTCACTTGTGTGTTTCTTTCACTCACACTGAATGTTTTGTTTAATGACATTGAATGTTTTTTTTTTTAGTCATGTTGAAATTTTTTTATTTACTCATTGTGAATGTTTGTGGGTTTTTTTTCCTCATGTTAAATGTTTTTAGGTTTTGTTTTACTCACGTTGAGCTCCTCCAGGCGGTCAATAGTGTTCTTTGCATCGAGCAGTTTGTTTGTGAGTTCCACGATCTCCTGGTCCATCGTCTTTTTGTCCCTCTCCACCTTCCGTAGCTGTGGGAGGAGCAGCAGTTGCATTAGAAATCAGTGATAGACTTGATAACCAATCACCAGGTTACAGAGGCAGGAGCGGGGCCTTCAGGTGTAACTACATTCAGATCATGTGGGAACAATCTTTAAACAGGATTACACTGCTTCAAAGAGTGAAATAAGATGAACATAAACCTCTATGTCTAATACCCTGACATCACCATCTTCACGTTTTCCCAGATAATTTGAATGCTGCTTTAGCCAGCAGCTTCAGATGCATTATGGGATGCAGTGATGCAGCTGCAAAAGGATCAACCAGAATGTGATCGAAGCTGAAGCTCGAAGCCCAAACATTTCATGGGTTTCGTTTGTCCGTTTTTCTCTGAAGTCCAGTTCAGACCAAACCAAACAACCATTTCTCACCAAAAACTGGTTCGAGAGCAGTTTACTGGCATGGAATCAAGGACTGTTATGTCTGGGCCTGGAAGCTGGACTAAGGGGACCAACCAGACCAGCTCAAATGAAGAACAACCAGCACTGCAGCTGAAAACATCTCAGAGGAACATTTAAAAGGACTGAAATCAGACTCTTCACAGGTCAGAACCATTAACATTGACTGGTCGGTCACAAATTGACTAGTTAGCATCTGAGCTAACCAGACCACAGACCTGTAAACAGTGCTAGATTTACCCGTCAACCACAGATCTGAAGTTCAGCAAACTACATTCACACCTGAGAAATGTATAAACTAAATTTTGTGACCAAACATCAGCAGCTAACAGCTAACAACAGTTAATGTTAGCTTGTGTCAAAATCCACCATCAACTCACCTATTGATGCACAAATGCATACAAGACTTGGTGAGGTGGTTCTGTGGGGTCAAACTGGGTCTGACACAAGCCACACGAATCCACCAACTCTGAACCAGAGCAAACACCAGACCAGGACCACATAGTTTGGATCAGGTAAAAAAGAACCAACAATTGGAAGATCAGAAAAACTGAATCAAGTTGAACTGAATCAGATCAGTTCAACGTCTGCATCACCCTTAATCTGTTGCATGTCCCTGTAAATCTGGTCTGAACTGGACTTAACGTTAAAGATGAAAAAGCAGCAAGCTAGCAGATAACAGAAGCTAACAGATGTAAACAGTTTTCTTCTCTGAAGTGTGTTTGCTGAACGGTAAATGAAAGTCATAAACTGACGTGATGTTAATACAAACAACATCTCTCTGCTGTTTCCTGAGGAGGTGGGATCAGGAGTGGGCGGAGTCTGATGTCACAGGTAATGATGCCAACGATGGTTTACTCCTGTTTCTAAAGTCTGTTTCTCCAACATAAACCTGAACTCCTGATGGAGACCTCTGACTCCGCCCACATCATATTCACCAACATCTGCAGCTGAACAGAAATAAATGGTTTTACTTTGGAGTCAGGCAGGTTGAGGCTGAAGAGTCATCACAACAAGTCAACACTGTTATTAAAATATGTACTTGATCTAAGTCCCGCCCACAGTTCTGAAGGCACCATTAAAATGCTGAATCATCAAACACAAATATCAACCTGATTCTAATATCAGTAAACCGATCAAACAGTAGTTTCTCTTTTTCTATGTGTTCAGTGACGGTCTGTGAAGTTGATCAGTTTAATTAATGGGTCTAAAGTACAAAAGTCTAAATCCTTAAAAGTCAGTATTTCCTGATGTGATGATCTAAAATCAGCTTTGAAACAGTTTATCATTGTCTGACATTCTGTAAAAACAAACAACTGACCAAGTAACAGAAATTAATCAACAAAGTAGATGTTTGTGGTTTTCAGTGAGCTCCTCAGATCATTAACCCATTCAGTGTGAGTTCTAGTCAAATGGTGGTACTAATCTACATGTTCTGTAGGTTTAAACTGTTTAAAGTTGTGGATGTAAACAGTGACTTTAGTGGATTTAAACAGAATGATCTGATTTCTGATTGGTTTAATGGTCCATTGGATGGAACTGATGTCACTCTGAGGCTCATAGGTCAGATTCTTTAAACTGTTGGGCTTTGGTCCAAACACTGTCTTATAGAGGACAAATGCAGCTCCATTTCTGGTAAACAAAACTGGACAAACTGAATCGAAACTGACTCAACAGCAGGATCAACAAGAAAGAGTTAAGAACATCATCCAATACACAGATATTATAAAACCAGAAACAGACGTAGAAAAGCATCAGAGGTAAAGCACAGTTTGATAAATACTGGACTAGATTCACATACTGATCCACAACAAGAGGGTCTAGAGTCTGGAGATCGGTTTAAAGTCTGAAACTAGTTTCTATGGTAATGTCTGATGGAATACCAGGCTTTGAAGTGGGCGGGGTTTGACCAGTTGAATCACATGCTCTTTTGGAAATAAATGGGATGTTTTTCAAGTGTTTTTTTCTGTTTGGGTCAATAATCATTCAATCATCAGCTACAATCTTGATTTTATAACAGGATTCACATCAATAATAATCTGAGTAATGATAATAAACTGTGACCCGTTGATCGGACGCTTCAGACTAAACATAGAAGAAAAGACAATTAAGAAGGATGAGAATGAATGAATGAATGAATGAATGAATGAATGAAACGCAACTGCATGAACCCATGTCTGACTGACGGCAGCCTGATGAAGAGGATGAAGATGATGAAGATGAGTCAGTCCATCACAGCAGCGTAAAGAAAGAGGAGAAGAAGAAGAAAAAGAGAAAAGAAACGATGTCAGACGCAAACACTAAAACAAAGCAACAAGGATGAAACACTACGGAACGGTCCTCAATCAACCAATCAGTTAAAGTGCTCAGGAAAAAAATGCATCAATAGTTAATGTTCAGCTTTAAAAGTCCAGACAAAATTCAGGAAAAAATAAAGTACATATTCATACAAACTGAATTATTTACATCATTGAAGATCATTAAACAATCACATTTTAACATTTATACATGAAAAGGGTAATTTTATCAAATCCTAGGTTTATAAAGTTTAAGGTGAAAGTAAAAATCAAATCAGAAATAATCAAATCAATAGACAGTTCAAGGTAGAGAAATAAAGAATAAATAGACAAATGCAGATTAGTTAATTGAACAACTTTAAGAAGGAACAAACAAGAATAAACTATGATTAAGAACAGCAATAAATATTAATGATTTAATTTGATTTTGTTTTTAATTAAATTTTAAAGTTAGATTAAATCAATATTTGTAACTATGATTTTATGTTTTAACATTACACTAAAATGTGCTATATAAGCTCAGTCCATTTATATAAGCTCAGTCCATAAGCTCACAATTAAAAACAAAATAAGTAAATAATGAACAACTCCTTTAAAATATACAAGAACATGTTGTCATATTTTAGTTAGAAAATGCTTTAAGTGAAAAAAGTTTAATACAAAGTTCAATGACCACACATAAAATAAAAAAGTCTGGTTCAGATAGTGTTGTATTGAAATAATGACTAATATGAAACTAATAAAATGTCTCATTACTTTCTTTTCGTTCTATTTCTGAGTTTACATCAAACTTTTTCTGCTGTTCTATTTTATTTTTCATGTTTTATATTTTATTGACTCACATACATTTATTACTAATCAATATCTGATCAATTAGTTTTTACGTCATCAGCCCCAGAGATTAGTGATCGGCTGAATGTGATCAATCGGCTCCACAGACACCAATGATCCAGTTCTTATGTTTTCATTATGTTTATGATGCTGTAAAAGGTCAAAGGTTACCAGGGCGTGGAGCTTCTCCTCCAGATCCTGATTGGTTCGTTGAGATGCCGTGTAGCTGTTCTGGAGTCTGTGGACACAAACAGGAGGAGACGCATTGAGCATGCTCAGTTTAACCTTTTAGGGGATGATGACACTCACCACGTCTTCATGGTTCATGGTTAAAGTTTAATCTGAAATGACCATCTGGGCATGCTCAGTACACGTCCTCACCTGCGGAACTTGTCCCTCATCTTGTCCAGGTCGTCTCGGGTCCGGCTAAGTTCCGCCTCCATATAGTGCCGGCTGCCATCAAACTCCGCCTCCATGGCCTCCATCTTGTGCGTGGAGAGAGACACACGGCGCCGCAGGTCCTCATTCTGCTGCTGGAGGATTCTGGGTAACGGGAGGACAGGCGTACAGTTGGCTTTAGTTGGTTCTGTACAGAGCTATGAACACTACACTACCCATGGGTCTCAGCAGCTATTGCCATGGAAATACAGCCTCAAATTGCTTCTACAATGTAAGATGTAGCTACAGATGGTTTGATAAATCAGTAGAATGAAACAGAAAATTATAGCAAATAATAGAGACTGACCTGATTCTGTCTGAGTCTGATAAGGCCTCCTGAAACACAAGAGAACAGTGTTGGAAAACAAAAAAAACTATATACAATAAAACTAAATTAAAAAAAAATCTGGACAGGTTTCATGTTCATCTGACATCGAACAAAGAAACAGGAAAGAACATGAGGAGAAAAACAACACTTGAAAACATGTAGGGTAAACAGAACAACACAGGAACTCCAGGTGCAGACATGACAGGTCACATGACCTAAATTACCACCTCGTCTATTTTTCCAGGAAAAGTCAGTGATAATGTAACAAAACACACACACAGTTCAACTTTACCCTGCATTCTGAAAAACCTCAGTGCGTTTCTACCTAAATTACCCCAGTAAAAAATGTTCCCTTGACCCCAAACTTTCCCCGATTAAAGTTCCTATTAGGGGGGTGCAACTTTTCAGATTCCCTGGAATTCTTGGGGTGGGGCTGTGTGTGGAAGCACGCTGCCATTCACCATTTCTACAACATTCACTTCATTTTTTTCATTTTGTTGTGTTTTGATCATTTTCAAAAGAAGAGAGGTGACGAGAAGTAGATGACGACCCCCAACATTTGACCAATATTCTTCTCTAAGGTCATTGTAATAATCTGTGTGTCCTTCTAAATAGACTTTGGTTAATAAGCTTGGACTGAACAACAACGGATTTCCAAAATACCATCAAAACAAAATTCAACAGAACTTTGAGAAAACAACTGGATCTGAATAAAATTCACAGAACTTTGAGGTAGAAACTATGTCATCCCAAAAAGGGAGCGGCCATGTTGTCATTCTGACATATGGAAAAAGACCTGTTTTCCCAGTATGCAGTGGGGTTTTACATAGTGGATCCTCTCAGCTCTGATCAATCAATCCTTAACCTCTCAGGCGTCCAATCAATGACAAATGATTATCAGCTCATCCGGTGACAAACCAAGACATCATTTTAATTTAGTCACATTTAGATGAATAATAATTTGAGCAGCAGCTCAATGACTTTAAATTTTCATTTAACATTATGTGGAACAACAGACACCCGTGGAAACACATAGAACTGTTTTCTTGAAATCTGGTTAAAATGTCTACAAATACAAACACGAGTCAGTGGATCTGAGTCCGAATCAGACTACACCTGACAAGACTGTCTACATGGGATTACGACGGTCTAGATTGGCTTGGAGATTGACGGACTGAACTCAACTTCCTCATTAAACGTCTAATTATCTACATTTGCAGGTTTTAATGAACCTAGTGTCAGCTCTTTAGCCTGTGTTCATGTATTCTGATTGGACAGAGACCCTGGACTGGCAGCTGGGGGTGGAGTCAGAGCCTACCTTCATCTGGGGCACTACAGTCACATTGGAAACAGGAGCTCTGTGTTTGCTCCTCTTTGGCTCCGCCTCCTCCTGCTCCTCCATCTGAAACAATTCCTTCACAGACCCTGCCCCCTCCGGCTGTTCTGGCTCCGCCCCTTCAGTCAGTGGGCGGTACCAGCAGTCAGGCTTCTGCAGAGCTGCCACCCATCCATCCCAGCGACGTGTCCGTTCCAAAGAGTCTGCCTCCTGCTTCCTGTGATGGTGATGCGGGCGATGTCTACAGGAGGCGGGGCGTTCCATCACTCTGGAAAGGGGAAGAGTTCTCCTGCCCAACATTGAGAGGTGGGCGGGGCTCAGAACACTGCAGGTGATCTCATCTAAGAAGTTGGAGAAGCGCACTTTCTGTTCCAGGACCTGAATCTTCCAGTTCCAGTCGTTCCGGCTGGGAGAGGGTGGGGCTGAGGACCGACGCTGAGATGGCAACAAAGAGGCTGCCCCTTTTTCCTTGGCCCTGTCCAGAGAGCGTGAAGGGGTGTGGCCTCGTTGGGGTGCGACCTCCAGCAGTTCCTCAGACTTTGACTTCCTGATTTCCACTGGAGCCTTCAGGATGCCTTTGGGCGGAGCCACAGGCTGTGAACAGTTCCGAAGTTCCGCCCCCGGCCGGTGAGATGGACGGTTGCGTGCTGTTATGCCCTTGGTCATGGTCCTAGGCCGAGGTGTGTGGAGAGCGGGGCTTCTGAAGAGTGGAGGCGGGGTGACGTAGAGGTCAAGGCTAGATAAGCTAGAAATCTCACTGTCGGATGGCGGCGATGGGGGTGGGGCTGTGTGAAAGGTGTGTTTGTTTACCTGTGGGGCATCGGGCTGTGTCGGTGGCGGTGGAGGCGGCGCGGTGGGCAGAGCGGTGTGGCGCGTCTCACGGTGCTGAGGCGGAGCCTTTCGGTACGGCTTCCTGACGGGAGCAGCGCTCGTCATCCTGACTCCTCCTCCTTGAGTGTTCTTGTCGTGTCACTTCCGGTCAGTCCTGTGAGGAAAAGACGTGTTAGAGACAGAACACACACCACTGAAGCCTGCCAACCGCACCGCACATCGCCACGACGACAACTGACCACACACTGGGAGAAACACACCGAGTCTGAACTGATCAATGACCCATCTGATCGCATCAGCATCAAACATGCCATGGACACGCCTCCAACAGTCCAACGCACACACACCACCACCAATGAACACCCACCCTGACGTTCACTCAGTCCAGATCAACCACAGCTAGGCTTACACGAACCACACCTGGTCATGTGACACAAAGATGCACAATAAACATGACAAAGACTCAAAAACACACAGTTTAACTGAACATGTGGACGTTTGAATCGAATACTAATGACTTTAGTTTTAATTTCACTGAACCTTCAGTCTGTGTTTTGTTTCATCCGTGTTTTTCAGACCTGCCCATATTCTGAAAGTGAACTGCTCTGGACTTTTCTGGGTTATTTTTAGTCGTGTTCAGCTGTTGAACACATACATGGACACACAAGTGTTGCCTGAGGCGTTGCATTGATCACTGATGTTTGTTCCAGAGCAGGAAGTGCAGCTCCATTGATCGCAATGAGTGAAACTAATGTTAGCATGTCAGTGTTAGCTTATACTGTACACAGCTAAAGCAGCCAACATGCTAACACATCAACATGCTAGGAGTCAGACTAAACACACGCTGTGATCCAAATAATACAGAGTCCAGTGTGAAGCCCATGTTTTTTGTCCAGGATCTATTTTTATAGACCCACACTGGACCAGCTCTGGATCAGTCTGGTCCGGAAAACTGAACATGTCACAGTCTCGTGGTTTTTTGTCATAAAGTATCAGGATGAATGTGTTGGACTAAATAGTCTGTTGTTGTCCTTCCTCCATCTACGTTACAGAACATCCACATTATGTTACATTAAGACCAACACCCATGGTTTGCTTTGTGGCATTTAGTCATTTTAATACCATATGCCATCATATCACAACTATACAAAAAACAGAATTGACCACTACTCCAGAATGACTGCGGACAGAACCAATCCTGAGCTAGAACTGGCATTAAGACACTGATCCACGTGGATTTCAACCGACTCTAAACAGAATTAGAACATAATAGTATCAAACAAATGCTTTAACACAAACATGAGATAAACTTTCAAACAAATTGGGTCAAACTGGACCAACCTGGTAATTTTATTTATATAACACCACATCATTACAAAAGTTATTTCATGGTCCAACCTGATCCAAACTGGTCAAACCTCTTCAAAACTGGTCCAAATTCATCCAAATTGGTTCTGTCAGGACACATGGATCCAAACCTTGGTTCTGTTAATTTCATCATCATGTTTAACGTGTGAAAACCTGGAGGTCAAACATGTGACATCACTGTATTTCCCATGAGCTGCTGTCTCTACTTTACTGCTCCATTTACTGGGTCACATGACCTGCCCCTGCCCTGAGGGGACCAATGAGGAGCCATCGATCAGCGTGTCACTTCCTGTTCATATCCCCATCTCATTATGTGTCCTATTTATGAGGAGAACTGAGAGCGGACCAGAACCATCAGAACACGTGGCCATAAACACAACGCTGCCTGCTGTGTCATCACATCCTGTTAATCCAATGTGTTTGTGTGATAAACGGATCCATCGATCGGCAGAACACTCAACACTTCAATAGTTTCCAAATATCAAGTACATTTATTCATCGGAGACGAAGCAAGCAATGGCAGATTTTGGCGTCATCTCACCGACTGCGGCGGCTGACGATCACCTGATGAACTGAAGGTTTGTTCATTAAAGTGTAGTTGAGTTTGTGCCTATTTGAAGATAATTAATGAAAAACAGTAAAAAAAAACAAAAAAACTTTCATACTCTACATATAATGAAGGACTGTTTGCTTCTGAGACACAAAAGGAGGAGAAACATGATTTAATAAAAACGGAAAAATGAATAATATTAATATGTGAAAAGTGTATCTGTAAAATGTCCTTTCCTTATGGTCATAGGATTCATTTTAACAGGACGGGGACATTTTCTACATTCTATTATAATAGAGATATCTTAATGTAATTATAACACACAGATTCAGTCCTATCAGATTAAGTATTTATCCTTTTCTAAACCAGTCACTAATTCAATTAGTTCTAAGGAGGAGCAGAAAAATCCCATAGTTTAGGTCCACCTTATCAACTTTTGTTTATAAACTAAAGATATTTACCATCTCACATTGGACTAAAACACCTCAAGCTCACATTGACATATTCTGTCTCTTATTAATATCTCTATAGGTTTATAAAAGCAGCCTAAGTAACTTAACTGTATACGCTGCTGCATGTCCGACATAACAGACAGAAAAACAACCATACGATGAGTCCAAAAACATCCTATTACAGAGTTTTTAATAAATGTCTATGATAAAATCTATGCTTAGTGAACAGTTAAATGAAGCCACATTTTTTATTTAATTGTAATTCTGATGTTTGCTTGGACCTTAAAGCAGATAAATTACAAACAAAAAACTTCAGCAGTATTAGTTGTGGTTCACCATTTATGAATCAGAACCAGATAGAATCAACGCATTAAACTACAGAAAGTGATATCATAGTGGGAGGGGCTGTTTACCTGATCAGTCAACTGACCCAGAGCTGACGTCATCCACGGAGACACCTGAAACAAACAAACAAACAAATAAATAAACAAACAAACACTGTCACCTGTTGCCATGGTTACAGTCTGGTCATTAGAAGATATTTCAGGGTTTTTCTGTGTGACTGCGATGTCGTGGTTTTACAACAGATCACATCAGACCACATCCTCGTGGACCTGGTCTGGGTCTCACATATCCATATTCAGTCTGAAGCAGGACATGGCCTGCTGGACAACAGACTGACCCACCATCGTCGATTTGACTCTGTGTCTGACGGTGTCAGATTCAAGTGTTAAAGACTTTCAACTTTGCAACAGTTTAGTGCATTTGTTTTGGATGAAGCTCCACCTCCAAAGGTTATTCACTACAGTGTGTTTGTCTGTGTGTCCTGTTTGTCAGTGTGTTACAACCTTACATTGTGTTTGTGATCATCTGTTAGTTTTAGTGTCTTTAACCCATAAAGACCCAGTGCTACTTCTGTGGAAGTTCCCAAATGAATTTTTCACTCGATTTAACCTTTTTTAAGCAGTTTATCACTATATTTATTACAATATTATACTCTATACTTTGCATTTTTCACTGTAAATCATGTTTTTTCATATATTTAATTTAGATCTTCATAAAACCCCAAAGTAAATTCAAAAGTTATCTCAAAACAGAGAAAACTGAAGAAAAAGTGACTTTTTCAACATACATATCAAAAACTGAACACAATCCAAGCGTGTCCATCCACTGTCATTGATCCAACTCCATGGGTTTTACTGGTGAATCAAAGTTGTAGAATATGCGGTGTTTCCATGTTCACTACAGAGCCTCTGAACTTCCAAATGGGTCATATCTGCTGACCATGAAAAGATAAACTGCATTTTATACCAATTATTTGATAGAATTAATGGAATAGAATGTTTATTTTTGTCAGTAGTAGTCACACACCATGCACCACACACTGAAATTTGTCTTCCGCCTTTAACCCATTTCTAGATCATGCATCACACAGACTGCATGCTGGGAGCAGTGGGCTCACCATGTCAGGCACCCAGGGAGCAAATAGGGGGGTTAACTGCCTTGCTCAGGGGCACATTAGCCAACAACTCTCCACCAGTTCAGGAAATCGAACCAGCGACCCTTCTGCTGACTCTCCAGCCATCTAGGCCACGGCTGCCCCCAGGTATTAAACATTTACATCAGTAGATGGTTTTGGTCGCCCGTGGATATTTGGGTCTTTATGGGTTAACCTGCAATTTGTGTAACTGTTGAACCTGAGCTCAGGTAGTGACTCCATTAGAGAAAAGTGTTGAGCATTCATTCTCTATGTTCACTGTTTATTTTATTGTGACGACGAAACGGAGACCGTCTTGGATGGAAGATGATGGTTAATTATTGAAGATCATCACAAGTGAGGAGGCAGGGATGGAACAACACCACCAACAATAACAACAATGATAATAATAATAATAATAGTGTCATTGATCTGAATGTGATTGTCCTCTTTACAACCTGAATAAACATTAAAGTGACAAACAACAAGTCAATAAAAAAAATAAAAGCAGCTGGAAGCAGAGAAAAGCCAAAGCCACAGACTGAACAGATCCTCACCGAATGCGTCAGCACAGGAACTGGTCCATGATCAGCTGCTGCCTCCTCCTCCTCGGCCGAGCCTTGATATCCTGAAACATAAACCGGATGGAAAAAGGAGTCGATACGTTCCATCAGTCAGACTGAAACCCCAGACGACACGGCATGAGGAGGCAGAAAAACAGAGGAAGACGAGGAGGTGAAGGTTAAAACGGACACGAAAGAAGGAAAAGAAACAAAGGAAAGACTCAAATATGAAAAAAAAAATACAACCAGTCAGAGTCTAACTACAATTTTCATTTGTTCGATTGTTTCATTTATGTTTTAGCTGTTGTTCTTCATCATAGACATCATTCATGAATACAAACCAGGCCTTTTCTATCGATCAAATTGTTCAGTCATGTTTAACTAAACCCTGGACAAGGCTCAATTAATAATATAATAAATAATAATAAGCTTAGAAAAGAATGAAGACCATGAATCAGCAGAAACAAACCCATAGAAAACAACCTGACAAAGGAGAAATTAACAACACCTTCAGCTTTAGATAAACTGAAAACCAATGAACTGGACTTAGATGTCACAGGAAAAAACAAACAGACGACAAAACAACCAAAAAGACAGACACGAGCATGTTCTTGAGATGGATCAGGTTCTAGTTCCATGTCAGAGATTCAAGAGGTTTGATTCTGATTAAAATGTCATTCAGGTTGTGTCACATTAAAAACATCAACCTGTGTCAACGGCGTCATGATGCTGAATCCAGCTGGTTACACATCAGTAAAATCACAGTGACGACGGGATCAACACCATGTGGGAAGACAACTCCAAGGAGATCACATTCACAACTAATCACAACTGATCCAACGTGGAAACAGGTTGGATCTGAAAATGATCACACAGGACCCGAGTCTGAGGGACCGGGCCAAAGAGAACATGTGTTCCATTTACTGATTCCAGGAGTTGGTTCTGGTTCCATTAGAAGGTGTGATGGTTCTGGTCCAGGAGAATGTGCTGATGAAGCCGGACCTGTGTGTGTTTCTGGTTCAGAGTCATTATCATCAGATGACTGAGAATGAACTGAACAATGACACCAAGCCTTAAAAATACATGACAACTATAAATAAATCAGACTGAAGAAAACTGGACTGAAATCAGAACCGACACACGGGTCAATATATGATGTATCTGTTCCATTATCATCTACAGCTTCATCACACACAGACGTTGACTAAACAGAACACACTGAAGTGGATCCACCCGAACCCACGGTTAATTATTCAAGTCACTGCTGGTTCATTCAGTAGTTGACGACTTACTGATTAACGACTGTAAGTCTAATAGCCACAGTCATTAAATTATTCAACAGTTCATCACGTTTTTCCACATGGACCCAGTACGATCCAGTTCCATACTTAGTCCTGATCGGTTGGTTCGGACCTTCATCTAGACCAGGATCTGATTAATCCAATGGTTTGATAAACTCTGCATAAGTTCCTCTGAAACTTCTCTGACGATCAGGGTTTTTTACATTTACTGTTCACTTCAACATTTATCGATCAGTCCACTGGGTTTGAGTTTCTCCAACTCATTCATTCATTTAAGATTTTATTTCTTCATGTTTTCATGTCATGGTTCCTCCTGTTTAATTTTTCCTCTGGACCCAAATTTATACTAAATGTGTGATGAATGAACATAACGTTGACAATTTTATGTTTCAGTGTAAGCGGCGTTATTATCAAACACTTCCTCCATTTTAATTACCACTAATTAACCATTCATTCACAGATTATTGTCAGGTTTCAGGTCCTGAGCTTCAGGCAGGTTTAATGTGAGGAGTCGGTCAAACGGACCAATCAGCTTCTGTATCTGTGTTAATTCTGCCTCTAAAAACAATCCTGGTTAGTTTGTGGCTTTTCTGGATCCATTCACACTGGACATGAGACAAAACCACAGATAAACCACAGACAAAACCAAAAAGCTCATAAACACCACCAGGTTTGGACCAGTAGCATCTCCAGAAATCAATAAGTGATAATCATACTCTGATCCCAATAAGTCTCCCACTGAGCTGGATCAATGACCTGAGACCTGAACCACAGCATGAATAATCACTTGATTAATTATCTGATATCAGATCCAACATTTTGGTCAGAGTAAAACCAAGATGAAGGGGAGAAAAAAAAAACTGCTGCAGAGTCCAAAACATATGTGACATTCAATACTAACACTAACTAATCAATCAGTGATCAGAAACGGACATTAACAACCCTGGTTTTAATCCAACACATTAAAGTTGTATATGAATCTGAGTCTGTGAACCTGCTTCATTTGAGGCAACAGCCAGGAGAAAAACGCTTAACACAGTCAAAACATAAACCAAACTGAACCAAACTAAACCAAACACTGGGGATAAAGAACATAATCCTTAACTGAACCGTGGACAGATTCATCTGTAAAACAATCTCTGTAACGGATTCATTCACTCACAGATGTGACGACTTGACACTGAACTTGAAACAAGATGTGGGCTTTGTCCCCCCTGGATCCACTTGGACCAGTACTTGGACTAGGACCTGTTCACATCTGAACCCAGTACAAACTTTCATGACCTGAATATAAAAGTCTCATAGAAACACAAGCAGGAACGGATTTATTACAAACAGAACCTATATATCACAACTTAACACTTGGTCCATATTCACACCCAAGTCCACATAGACACCTGATCCACCTGAGTCCTGGTCCACATTCATACCTGATGCACATGAATCCTGGTCCAGATTCACACCTCATCCACCTGAGTCCTGGTCCACATTCACACTTGATGCACCTGAATCGTAGTCCACATTTACACCTGATCCACCTGAATCCTGGTTCACATTTACACCTGATCCATCTCACTCCTGGTCCATATTCACACCTAATGCACCTGAGTCCTGGTCCACATTCATATTTGATCTACCTGAGTCGTGGTCCACATTTACACCTGATCCACATTACCACCCGATCCACATTACCACCCGAGCCCAGTCTGTCAGGCTAACCGGGTCAGGAGGGGCTAGGGCCGCCTCAGATCTGGCCCACAACACACCGCACCCACTCCACAGGCCGTTAAACCGGGATAAGGTGTCGGAAGCGGACCGTGGCCCGCTCCATCAGGCGGAACACGCAGACCGACATACACCGACCACACAGACCGACAAACACACACAGACAACGGCAGCGCTCACCTGAGAGGCCGGTTAGCGCGGCTGGGCTCGACTCGGGCCGGGTGTGCACCACAAACACAGCGGAGAAGAGCTGAAACTTTAGCCGGAGCTCCGCGGTGCTCCTCCGGCGGGGGAGGGAGGGGGGCTCTGGACTGATCCGAGGCCAGAGAGGAGCGCTGAGGTCCGTCCGCCGAGCTGAGCCGGCGGTCCTGAGCGGAGACGTGGCCGCGTGCGGCGGCGGATACAGCGACCGACCCAGAGGCTCCGAACAGCGCGACAAAAAACACTCAGAGTCGCTCACAGAAAAGTTGATCTGCCCTGCTCAGCTGTCGCCATCTTTACCCGCGGGGCATGATGGGTAATCCTCAGGAATCCCGATTCCCCCTCCACCCCCCCGTGCTGACGCATTACGTACTGACGTCACATATTCGTCTGCAGATTAAAAAAATAAAGTGTAAATTTGAACGTTTAATGTTATTTTTTCGTAATTTTTTTGCATTTCTACATCATGCATCATTTGATACTTAAAAATGTTCATGGTCAGATGATTTTTTAAAATGATTTTACTAATTATTTACACTTCAAGATTTTTTCCTTTTTGCATTTTATATCATGTTTAAAATTTTTATTTACATCGTAACTTCATCTTAAATACTATATATATAATTTACCTTTTATTTTATTGTACTTTATACATGTTTTTCTTTTTTGCATTTCATATGTTTTAATATTGTATTATATAGTTCTGTTTTCATTCAGTTTTATTTATCATTACTGCTGTGTAATTGTTTTAGTTTTATTTTATTATTTTCTATCCTTTCAATTGTTTTTATTTAGGTAATCTAACCCTATAAGACACATCTTTATTGACCACAGTATTTTGGTTTGGTTTAACTCATTCTGTCTTATTCTTATTGGACTGGAATTGTCATTTCTTTCTTTTTTGCCTCAGATAAAAACTTTTTTTTTATCTGAGGCAGGTTCAGGAGCAGAGTCACTTGGACTGGGAAAGGAGGAAATGTAGACACTGTTGTGGAACTTTCTCTGTTGTTCATTGAGAAGCAGAAATAAAGATTGTAGAGTGGTAGATTGTCTTTTGGTTGGTTTATTGTGTGTTGCAGCAGGAGGAGCTGGGTCTGACAGAACACAGATACTGATACAGATACACATATAGATACGGGAGTGAGGAGAGTCAACTTTCTGTGAACAGAAGTGTAAATCTGTCTGTAAATCACGGTTCAAGGCCTGGATTGTATAAAATTCAGTGAAACTACAAC
>JAPTYQ010000008.1:3229907-3241166 GCA_029814465.1 Ostorhinchus cyanosoma
ATTTTCTTACCACATACCCCTACAAATGAATGCATGTGTAGTAAAGTGCTGGGACAGATTGGTAGGTTGTTTTTTTTTCTTGTATTAGGCTTACGTTGCCAACAGTATTTGGATTTTTTTTCTTCCCGCAAAAATAAATAAATAAATAAATCTTCCCACGTACTCCCTACAATCACATCACCTACCCCTAGGGGTACGCGTACCATAGTTTGAGAAGCGATGATCTAGGATATCAAATTTTGCACGTCCCAATCTGGATTTTTTTTGCGATCAGTTTTGCTGATATCAATCCCATACCGAAACTTTTGATTTCAATTTAGTCATTATTTATACATTTATATTCATTATATTATTTTACTTGAGATCACAATTGGGCGGAATGTGGAATCTGAGCTTTAAAAAAAAAAAAGAAAAAGTATAACACTTTTGACTTTTAATAACTTTAGTATAATTTTTG
This sequence comes from Ostorhinchus cyanosoma, assembly GCA_029814465.1. Lineage (NCBI taxonomy): Eukaryota > Metazoa > Chordata > Actinopteri > Kurtiformes > Apogonidae > Ostorhinchus > Ostorhinchus cyanosoma. Next base: position 3,230,365 of record JAPTYQ010000008.1, read on the forward strand.
CCCTTTCCAAATTCATACTTGGGGCAAAATTAGAACCTTTGGCAGGTCGGTTTTGGCCCACGGGCTGTGTATTCCCCACCCCTGCTATAACGCATCTATAGACAGGTCTGTCCAGAGATTGTCCTGGGGGGTGCGTTCCATGCCATACGTACCTCACAATAAGTGCACACAGATAATACAACTGCACAGTGACAGTGAAAGTTAAGATACTTTACTAATTTTCTTCTGGAGTTGTGCAGCTCATTTTCCTTTTCCCTACCTTCAGAAACTGTAATATGAGGGGCCGAGACATTTGTTTAAGGAGGCAATGCCCCCCCCCCCCAATTATCAAACATGAGTGAAAACGTGTGTGTTGTGTTTTAACAAAGCTCGGTGTGAAAGAGATGTGGACACTGTTTATGAGGCCAATCAACACTTATTAAAACATGTATCACATTCATTTAACACCGCAGAGACTGTGTTAATGTGTGTGTGTGTGTGTGTGTGTGTTATGTCAGAGGGAGGGGATTCAGATACACTCAAATAAGCTTCAGTGTGAGTGGGTGTGTGACAGAGCAGAGTGGGTCTGTGGACGCTGTGGACTTGGCTCATGGAGGTAAGACCGACCTGCCGTCTGTAGAGTCATTGACGTGGACAGTGTTGTGTTGTTTGCCCAGTTGAGTCCCAACCTGGACCTGAGGATCCATGTGTGTTTGTTCCACTGGTTCATGTGTTTGTCATTATTGTCATTTATTCACACAACTCTATCTTGAACATCGGTTTGTGTTTTTCAAGATTTGCTTATTTACTATTTTCCTTACATCATTAACAGCTTTTAGAATGACATTAACTGAACTTCAGCATTTTATCTCTGAAATGTTTTTAACAGTTTGTGTCAGTTCATCAGTTTATTTAAGACACTTTTACAGACCAACACCAATCAGTATGTTCAGTAGTAAAAGGTGGATGATTCTCACAGCAGCAGAACATTAAAGAAACACTGAAACTTTAAAACATACCTTTGACCTGTATAATTCTAGTGTGTCTTATATAACCTGAACTGAATGTATATGGTAGGTTCTACTGATTCTACTGACAGCCTGTGTGTTAAACTCAGTCTATAAATACCACCTCTTCAGAGTAAAAGCACAGAACACTAGAACAGACAGAGTTTGGGACGGGGGTCCTGTTCTCTGACCCCTGGAAATACCTTTACTCTGTTATTCCACCTGCTATCAGGTCGCTCTGACCCTTGACCTCTGACCCATAGTTGTCTGTTATGAGAAATATTCAGAGTAAAATGTTCAAACTTCAATCAAACCTGAAATAAAAGTTATAATATAAATACATTTAGAATGATACACATTAACAAGGTGGTGGCTCTTTAAAACATCAGACAAAAGATAGAAATAACCGTGTAATAACTCCAATAATAACCACTGAAGCTGATGTCCATCTTCTCATATTACAAACACTTCCTGTATAAAGAGTTAATGCTACTGTTGCATATAAATAAAATATTGTGACTCTTCTGTGGAATAAAGAGATAAGTCGTGGCTCTAAAATATACCTACCTGCTTTTATCAATGATAAAATAATAGTGATAAAGTCCACATCAGTGATTCATCAGTGTGGAACATAGTCAAATAAAAACTAAGTAGAAGCTTTAACATGTTCCGGTATGTAATGACCGGTCCATACATAACTCATTAAGTGTCTGATGATTCATTGAATCCACTTAATCCAGTAAAAAAAAGCCTCAGTGTGATAGTAACAGCTGAACATACAGCGGATGTCTGTTGAGGGTTATTACCTCTACTAAAACAAAACCTAGCACTGAAAAAGATAATGGAATTAACTGAAATAATAACTTAAAACAGAAGATGTGTTCCAAAGCTACTGACTCAAAGTTTCACATTGATCTGATTTATAAACAGAAGAGAAACATGATCTCTATCATAATGAACATAATTAGGACAGATGACATCGAACTAAACGACAGCTAAACATCCAAGTATGTTTTTGTAAATCTTTCTTTTCAATGAACTAAGACAGCAACATCATTCTTTTGAGACAGACTTCCCATTAGTTTGAGTTGTGTTGTTTTATGACTGCAGAGGGGACTTCAGTTCAATCTCAACATCTTTTTTTTTTTACTACAACTCCCATGATACATTTCAGCTACAAACATCCAATCCCTGAGGTTCAGTTGTAAACAGGTGTCACAGGTGCTGGTCAATCAGGACGTCAGCTGTGACTCCTCTGTTAAAGTAGAAGGTGTTCGGTCAGAACCTTGGTGCTTTCTTCCAAACCAGCCCATGTTCTCACCGGTTTTGCAAGCGGAACCTAAGTTTGAAAACCTTACTTTAAATTTGCCTCCACTTTTTTCTTTTATTTCTCCACTTCCTGCTTGTCTTCACAACCCAGACATGATACACCCAATCATGATGTCACAACTTTGTCTTTGGTTCCATCTTAAAACAGACTTTTCAAGTGCTGAAACTATTCTTCCCAGTGTCAACACATTGGCTGGTTCCAAACTCAAAGTCCACATTATTACGGTTGTGGACGGTCAGGATTTCATTTTTCTGGTCCCTCCTCCACTCGTCTTGTTTTTCCTCAGCCTTGTTTGCTTCACCTGTCTTCCCCTCAGGGCATTTTCACACAGCATACCCGAGTCCTTTGGACACCAAAGTCCGCTTAATTTTATCAATGTGAATGCAAACGTTCTGTGCTCGAATACTGTACCCGAGTCCGGCTGAGAAGGTGGTCCTGGGTCCGCGGTCGCCAGCATGGCACACTGCAGTGTAAAAGCGATCTGCGTCTGAGACTGGAAGTGACCTAATCACTCCGACAACTGAAGTGACCTGATCGCCACAAGACCATAGACAGCTTTCCTGTTGTCTCCTGAAAAAGCCTCAGATCTGCATGGCACGGGGTCGCCTTACAGACCGAACCACTTGGAGATATATCCAGGGCAACGAAGGTCATTCTTCTTCATGTTGCCTAAAACAGGCTAACAGAAAAGTATTGCCTGTCTTGCAGCCATTGTAGACAAATGAACAGAACAGTCCCTCGGTTGATGACAAAAGCGTTTGTCTTCTTCTGACTTCCTTTTTTGTTGGATAGCGATAGAATACCTTCCACACCGCCACCTACTGTTCCGGCCCTGTCATACCCGGGCATGGGCCACGGTATATGTGCTTGTGAACAGAACATCTGCAGGAAAGGTGTTAGCGTATCCAGGTACAACAAGGATCCGGTATGAAAACACCTTCAGTAGGTTCTAATCACGCTTCCTCCACTGTAGTCGCTTGCCTTTGGCCACGCCCACTCTCACATGACCACCATGCTGGTCTTGACGGTCCTGTTTCCTTTATGTTTTTAGATGTGCGATAGAGATGAGTCTCTATCCCATGTTGGATATTGACGTTCAGTTCAGGAGAGCTTGACTTTATATGTCCTAATTTTCTGTTACATCTGGTTCTGCTATTAAAAACATCACTTTACATGAACAAACATTTCTACAGCACTGATTCAAATCTCTTAGAACATTTAACTTTTACCAAATAAACAAGTATGTGAATTTCACAACAAATTTAATGTTCAAATTGTAGTGTCTAAAAATCTTTAGGACATGCTTGGTCTGCTTAATGTATTAATGTTGAGTTTTTTGCTGTAGCTGCTCAGTGCTGCCCCCTGTGGGGATTCATGCAGTGCAGTTACTCATTGATTGGATACGCGGGTCTTGGATTGCAAAAAACCTGAACAAACATATCATAGGTCATGGATGTTTCACAATTGCATTCATTTCACACAAACACATTAACACGAGTAGAAAACAGAAAATTCTTGTGGTTTTTCTGCTACATTTTCCACATACTTTTTCTTTCTTTCAGAATTTCACTATTTCTTCAAGGTTTGTTGAATTGATTCCACTGGTTTCATAAATATTCATAAAACACTGGATAGAACAAGGGAAAAACAAGCAGAGAAGTGAAACTGCTTTTGACTAGTTTTCAGTCTGACGTGGAGAAGAATCTGTATCTGATGTTGTGATTCTGTTGTAATGGAATGATGGTTTCAGATCTAATCAGTGCTAGTTCTTTGTTGTAAGTGCTTCAGCACTTTTTCTGCTTCTGTAAAGAGTGCAGCAGAAACAAACTGTGTGTACAAGTTGAAGCATTAAATCGACCACCTGTTGCTTTCCTTTCTAAAACACACACACACACACTGCCGCCATTCTTTTCTTTCGAACACTGAAAGTGTGTGTGCTTGTGTGTTGCTGTGTGTGTGTGTTTGGTATGTAGGACTCAGTTACATGCTTTCCAGGCGTGTCAGTTCGTGTCAGTTCCTGTTTTTGCGGAGGTTGTGTTCATCTCTAATCTCCTGAAAATGATCCTGGTTCCTCTGCGCCTGTCAGTCGACTGTGTGGGTACAGAGACCTGAAGGTCCGTCGCTACAGCAACAGGCTGAACAGACGAAGCTCTGAGCAGACAGAGACGCCACACGGACCAGAACACACTGAGATCAGACCGATCTGAAGAAGCGAGAAGAGCCAGGTCCACAGGTAGGACAGGAAGCTGAATGCAGGTCACATGACTCCTGAACCCATCACTGCTGCAGCCACAGAGTTTAATGGACCACACTGTTAGCTTAGCTTAGCATAGAGACTGTAAACACATGGAAACTATTAGCAAAGCTTAGCATAAAGACTGTAAACACAGGGAAACTTAGCCAAGCTAAGCACAAAGACTACAAAAGGGGACATTTTTTTAAAAGTACATTAAAACTACTGCACATTTACGTTGAGATTTAAAGTCTTGTTTTAATGGTTATGAAGTGCAGTATATTTTTCCTTGTTGAATAATAGCTCAAATACATGTTTCAGGGTTCAGAGAATGATTGTCAACTCAAACAGTCTACATTTACTAACAAGCTAACCTCATCTAAGTGTATGCACTAAGCTGATAGCAGCTAATGCTAAGTAACAACAAGGAACTTAAAGTTGGGATGTTGTAACAGAACACGTCTGCCTATATTCATCGACTCAAATGCAGAAATTCAGAGGGCCACTCTGACCTTATTTTTCACATCCTCAACTCCTCCATGCATGATTGTGAGTGACCATGGTGAGTGCCACTTGAAGGATGTCTCAGTTTTCCAAAATGCATGTGGAGTGAGGACAGAGGAGGAGCTTTGACAGAGGTTGCCCAGTTAATTTTCATGAACAGTTGTGTGACCTTTGGTAAAGGATGGTCCAGTGTTCCAGATGTTAGAAAACAAAGTAAAGGAAACATTGGAACTTATCTCCTCTGCATGTGGAGAATTCAGTCACCATGGACGACACCAAGACACTAATGGGTCATTTCACCCAGGAACCTTCCTGAGATAAAAGGATATACTTGGATCCAAAGAGTCAAGGAACTGAGGAACTACAGTGTATTTAAGTATTGAGAAAAGGGAGCAGTGAACTTTACCTCAGTAAATAGCATCATCTACATTAAGCATATTTGCTAATGTTAGCGATAACTTCCTAACGGATTAACGTCAGATACGTTGCCTACTGTAAATCTGCTGCAGTGTGGCTAGTTTAACAACTTTCAGCCATGAAAAATTTGAAATGATGCTGCAGGTGTTGTCCTCAGATGGAAACACCAGCGAGGTGAGAGGAGAAGGTCTGAGGGGAAAACAAGGACCGATGGGGTGAAAATCAACATTCACGCCTGAATTCACACCTCTGTAAACAGACATCTGAGTTAACAGTCGATTAGCGGAGAGCGCTGTTGGCTTCAAAAACCAAGAAGAGTCCCAGACCTTCAAAAAGGGCTCAGGACTTCAGTGTCCAGATGGTGACTGGTTCTTTTCAGATTATGAACCAGTTTACTGTGGTGCAAATGCTCATCAGGTCTGTGTGTGTGTGTGTGTGTGTGTGTGTGTGTGGGGGGGGCATGACAGTAGGTCCAGCTGGTCAGGACTCAACCTGGGGACTCAGGACACGATCATCCTCTCACTCAGTTCCTAGAAGCAGAAGCTGCTGATTCGTTGTAAAGTGAGGACAGAACGGCACCTCGGCCAAATGATGACACCGAGATGGATCAGAGACAGATCGGAGTCCGGCCGACCGACAGTAAAGACCAACGTCTAATCCAGCTTTAAAGGCTCAAACCTGAAACTGGACACAATTTAGTCACATCGTGTTCTCATAAATAAATCATATGAAGTTTAAGCTGAAGTGAAAATCAGCTGCTCAGTCAGATGAAAGCAGGAGCAGCAACGACGTGTCCAAGTGTTCACATTAAAGATTCACCGTGTCGGAGACTCTGACAGAAGATCTGGTTTCAAAGGAGACGCTCGGGTTCAGCGGCAGTTAAACCTGAAGGATCCACTTTAAGGAGATCCAGATCTGCTGTCAGACTCATTTGCAACATATGGAGGATCACGTCTAACATCTATATGTTCAGACTTTACCTGTAGATCTGACATGTAAATATTAAAGGTAGTTTCCAAGTGAATCTTAAGCGGAAACTTAAACTTCAACCTTCAGAGGAACATGAACACAAACTAAATTCTTTGTCTTTGTAACAATGAACAAAGACCAGGTTTGGTCTAATATGAGGACAGAACATCTGAAACTCCAACCTTTCCAGGCCATCATTTGACAACTTTACTATTAGGGTTTTATTGTGTTTTCCTTCATTGTTTATGATTGACTTCTTTGTCAACGTTCCACCTTATGTCCAGTAAATCTGCGATCGGTGTCAGGTTTCATCAGACATATTTCTTCCTGTTCTCATTCTCTGTGGGATTGTGGTTTGATGTTCAGGTTTGAACTTCTATTAGTCGTACTGTGTGAAGGTCAGAGCAGGATGGACTGGGCGGTGTTGGTCGGTCTCAGATTTATGAACCCACACCTGGTCCAGACCTTTGATGAAGACGACGACAGCTCGAGGCGTTTGGCTCCCTCTCGCCTTTCAGAAGCCTTGTGTGTTTATCCGTGTGTCATCTAGAACATGAACACGCCGCGTGTGTTTATCTAACGGTGCCTGCTTCTTCTGTTTCAGGTCGTCATGATGTCTCTCGGATCAACCACCGTCCTCCTGCTGCTGTGGAGCTGCTGTATCGTCTTGGTCCCGCACTGCACAGGTCAAGGTAAGGTCACTGGGTCACATGGTCCTAGAGGAAGGCGGTCCGTCAGAGCGTGGTGAAAAGGGGGATGGTCTGGTCTGATATGATGAAAATCCCTGAACCCCATATGATGAGAAAATGAAAAATACACAAATATTCTACATCAAAACTCATCATACCAACATTGATGAAACTTCACATCACTGATGCGTTCAGGTTCACCTGGATTTTCCTGTAACGGTTTTGTTCTGATCCAGTGTCTGGTAAACTATCTCACAGAGTCTGTGAACATCCACATTAATCATTATCTGATTTGTGGAGTTGTCAAATTATTGATCATGTAAACAGTATAATCTGATCTGTTGTATCAGATAACGGCTAGTAATTGATTATGAGAAATAATATTAACACACCTGGCTTTATCCCCAATACTCACATTTTCATACATGTTTACAGGTTAATCTGATGTATTTAGTTCTTTTACATTTGAACATGTGGGGAAAAAACAAAACAGTTAATAACATAGAAGACAATAACATGAAGTTTGATGCTAGCATTACTATGTACATATGAACTCTGAAATAAATCCAATAATAGACTGAAGTGTCTAAACCAGGGTTTACGGATTATTACATTTCTGAAGTGCATGTAAACACATCAGATCTCATTATTACAATTATCTGATTAACCCTGTAAAGCCTGAACCGTTAAATCATTGACAGAAAATCCCAGTTCTTTGAAACTGGAGCCTTTATTGGTCCTACTGAACAACCAAAAATTTTTTTTTTCAGCTATCAATTTCCATGTATGAGTTAAAAATTTGTATCATATTTGATCCATCGGGTCTCAATGCTCAAATATTGTTTTTAAACAAAAAAAAAAAAAAAAAAATTCCACATACATGTGTAACTAATTAATTCCTTAAGTTCTTCCTCCTTCCTCATTAATGACAGTCTTCTAGTGTCACTTAAGGCCTCTGGTGAATTAATTCCTCCCCCTGGTGGATTATCTGTGTATTGCATGTATCTAATTGTATACATCAGGTTTTAAAAAAAATAAAATAAAATAAAAAAAAAAAATATATATATATATATCACACTGATCATGTAGAGGGCTTCAAAACTCATGCATCAAATATGATGCATTCAGTGTCATAGGGTTAACAACAGTTATAGGATTTATATGGTCATGTAAATGAACTTGGTGATGCTCCAGATGTTGCTCATCACTTCATTATTTTTTATGTTTATGTGTTTCATTCTAAACAGATAATAGATGATTGGTTGATGTACTTATTCATGTTGTAAAATTTCAAAAAACATCAACTGGTTCTGAAAAAATACAACTTTTTAACTGCCTAATATTAGTGTTCTGTGTTAAAATTTGTGTTTCCACTGAAGGACGTTGGGCAGGGACATGAGGGACGATGGGACAGATCCGGTCTAAGACACTGTAGAAATGCACAATGTTTCATCTAGAATGTCAACGGGCGGAGGTTGAACTGTGGCCTTAATGCTCTGCGCAGTTGGAGGGCTTTAGTTTGTATTTTCTTGGTGAACTCCTGACCCCATGCTGAGGTCATGGGGGCTGTGATTGGTCCATCCGTGTAGCGTGTGGCCGTAGCGTGTGCGGTTGGATCGGGTTTGTGTGCTGGCCTTGTCACCAGCTCATGTGTCTGTGTGTAACCGTGGCAACAATATCCTTTGTTATAACCATGTCCACAGGTGTGGCCACCGCCCGGCCAATCACAGCCCATTTCAATCATTCATCATGTTTAAAGCAGCTAAAATTATCGGCACACGAAGGCCGTGGGTGAATCCGCACGGCGGTAAATCAGCCCCGCCGGGTGTGGGTCGCGCTATTGTTCTGTGGATCCGGATCTCCAGCTGTCACATTAACCCCACGGCTCGTCTTCTCACATAACACTTAGCACCTCACAGCTGTCGTCCCCCTTTGGGAAGCTCGACCGGCACTCGCCCTCCACCGCCGCTGCAGGATGCCGCTCCCGGACCATCCTGGAACGTTGTCCTGGAACGCCATCCTGGAACGCTGCGGTCGAGGACGAGCCTGTTGTCCATGCGCCTTTGAAAACAATCCGCCTTCATTCCAGTCGACACCTGATCCACAATGATCCTCTGGGCAGCAAGGGCAGAGGTCAGAGGTCAGGGCCTGAGGACTATACACAGACCAGTTCACCTTGATGTGTTTGGGTGCTGCTGGGAATCCTAAGCACCTCAAACCTCCTTGATAAATATTCCAATAAATTTATCTAATGATCAAAATATCTTAAAAAGTATGAGGAAGAGGAGTGAAAGCAGGACTGTAATCTTATATGTATATTGTCATATTATTGCAACAGCCGACATTTTTACATTATGATATATGTTTTAAAATGAAAACTTGAAATAATGTGAAAACATCTCGTCTATTTTTCCCTGACCTGGCAGCAGATGCACTTACACAGATTTATTTATCACTAATAACTATTTATTAAGGTTTATTTTCAGATTCAAGTGTATTTAATTGCCTAATCTGTAGTGATATCTGTACCTGATTTCAACCCAAACCAGTTCTTCACCGTAACTTCATACCAAATGCCACGTGGCTCGCCGCCTGTCAGAGGTCAAAGTGCCTGCCGCTAATGTCCCACCAGAGACCTGAGATCCTGAAATTCACTCTGACAGCTGAGATGCAAAGGCACAGCGACCGACAGGAGGCACCGGCTGAAACAGGCGTTTGTTAGGTTTAGTTGATGGGTCGTTTGTCACTGAGTTTATCAGGTCAATTGAAAAACAATCTGTAAGATGAAATGAAACAGAATTATCAACCTGTACAACCATGAGAAGTGGCTCCGCCTCCTTCAGAACGGCTAACTGACCATGCCTCCGTACCTGGGTCATGTGACCACGCCTCTGACTCACCTGTCTTGTTCTTCTTCTGCAGGTAGTGAGTGCAGCTGTAACGTCACCAACAGCCGCTGTGATGAGTCTGGAGTCTGCAGGTGATCAATCATCTCATCATCAATAACACACAAGGCACACCAACGCCGTTACATCACTCACATGTTCACCAACACCGGTGGTGGAGTTTGACCACCGCTTTGAGGGCATCTTTGTCTTTATTGCATTAAATGACGCTGTGTTGTTGACTCGTACCTATTTGACACATCCAGGTGTGATCCTGGGTGGGATGGTGAGCGCTGCGACCGGTGCGTTCCAATGCCCGGGTGTCGTCATGGTTCCTGTCAGCAGCCGTGGCAGTGCAGCTGTGACCCGGGCTGGGGAGGACGCTTCTGCGACAAAGGTCAGCCCCCCCCCCGCAAAATGTATATATGTATGTAAGAATGTACTGCATGTATGCATTAAGAGACAGATTATACAGTGGTTGTTCTGTTTCAGATCCTGTTTTTCGCTTGTTTCAGATCCTGTTGTTTTTCCATGTATCAGATCCATTTTCTTCCGTGTTTCAAATCGTGTTGTTTTTCCGTGTTTCACATCGTGTTGTTTTTCCGTGTTTCAGATCCAGTTTTTTCCATGTTTCAGATTGTGTTGTTTTTCCGTGTTTCAGATCCAGTTTTTTCCGTGTTTCAGATCGTGTTGTTTTTCCGTGTTTCACATTGTGTTGTTTTTCCGTGTTTCAGATCCAGTTTTTTCCATGTTTCAGATTGTGTTGTTTTTCCGTGTTTCAGATCCAGT
>JAPTYQ010000008.1:3259608-3271677 GCA_029814465.1 Ostorhinchus cyanosoma
TATTTGATGGTCATTATCTCGTGATATCACGAGATAATGACCATCAAATACTATGTAAATCCACGGCCGTTCTGGGTTCCCGTAATTTCACTTCCAGTTAAATAAGACATTTTCAGGGAGTTAGAGACAGAATTTGATCTGAAAGAAGAACACAAGAGTTGTCAACTGTTAAAGTAATAAAATTCCACCAGAAACATTAAAGTGTTGAACCACTGAAGTCAACCGTGACTCCGCCTCCTCTGAAGCTCAGCCAATGAGGGAAAGAAAGAGAGAGAATATAGGTCCAGTAAAGGGAGTGAGACTTAAGGAAAAAAAAGTATAAATTCAACTGAACTCAACCTACAGAGAAAAGGAAATGAATTAGTATTTTAAAGGAAATGTAATATGATTTACCTTTAAAAAATATCCAGTTCATCACAAGGAGTCTGTATTCAGTCAGAGATCTACAGATGTTACCAAACTACCATGAAAATAATGAGGTCAAGTCTCATAACCTGTCTGTCTGCCAGTCCGTCCGTCTGTCCGTGGATGGAAGTGGCGAGTTCTGCGATGGGACCGGAGCGAGTGTTTCCAAGCGGCGAAGACGAGCTGTGTGAGGACGAGCGTCCAGTGGAGGGCGCTCTGCTGCCGGTGGCGGCGTGGAGCGGAGACGGAGGAGGAGAGGAGGAGGGGGAGGAGGGTGGAGACATGGACGTGGAGGAGGAGGAGGAGGAGGTGACGGACAGCGGGCCGGCATCAGAAGGCGGAGGGTATTATTATCAACCACTGAACCAGGAACCAGACGGACTCAACGGTAACGAACCACATGATGAAGACGAGGAGGAGGAGGAGCCTGGGTCACATGCACAGCAGCTGCAGCAGGTGCAGCAGAGGATAGAGGTGAGACACCTGGTTCTACAGTGTCACCTGTTTCTATGACTGTTTTCTACATGTATCACGTATATTGTTTATATCTGTCATGTTCATGCATTGGTTTGCAGGTGATGGGGCTGCACCTTCCTGAAGCTCCGCCCCCTGATAGTGATGAGGAGGAGGATCCTGAGGGGGCAGCCGCCCAGCGGAGCCGTGCCTCCATCCCCATGGACGCAGGTCAGTCACGACCCCACCAGGCTCCTGATGCCTTCAGGTACCTCATGCTCTGGAGTTTGCGTTGCCTTCACTTACCTGGTTTTCTTGTGTTTGGCGGTCAGACCACGTGGAGCTGGTGAAGAGGACAATGGCAGCGGTGGCGTTGCCATCCCTTGGCGTCCCGGCCTGGGCCCAGGACATCTCAGATGACCAGTGGAAGGACATGGTCCAACACACGCTGCAGAGCCGACAGAGTGCCGCCGCCCTGCGCATCAACCGCAGGAACAACATCAACTGATCCTGAACGCTCTGCGGCTCCTTCAGGAGCTCGGTTGCATGGTCGGCAATAACATAAGAAGAGACTGTTTATCAATAAACCGACCAATTGTTGTCATGTTCTAAATGATTCACATTCTCAAATGGAAGGACTTTAGAAAGTGAACATTGTTTAATATACTTTTTCTTCATATTTTCCTGTTTTTTGTCTGAATCCATAGCTTTCGTTGATGTAGATTCAGGTTTTTGTCTTTTGTTGTGAGATTTATTAAAGTCAAAACTCAAACACAACTTGACTTTTATTAAAACGTGAAAACACAAACTGAAGCTATAGTTAAATCACAGCGCTTGACAAGGGGACTAGCGAACAAACATGAGCAAGTTCATTATTAGAAACTGTAGGTTAGTCATCATTAGCCAGAATAAGTTTATAGTATTCGTTAAATAAAACATTAAATGTTGGCATCTGTGGCTAAAGCACTTGATGATGCTGGAACAATTTTTAACTATAGCTTCAGTTTTATTGTGAATAAACTTATTTACTGACATTTACAGAATCTGAACAGGAAAAAACAGTGACCTAAAAGATCTGTCAACAAGAAAGATTATATTTATTAAATTTTAATGTAACAAATAATGGTGAAAAACAGACTAAAAGGTTTGTTGAATGTTTGTTAAAATTATATCTTTTTATTCAGTGGTTCTGATGAGAATCTCATCTGTTGATACAAACACAAACTGATTGTCAAACATGTCACTTTATTTCTTTATTTGCTTCTGTACATACATGAACATCTGTACAAAATCAGACTTTCATACTATGTAATGCTCGACCTAATAAAGTCCAACGTATGTACAGGATGATGGAAGCAGCGTTCGCTTTCACTGTCGGGACTACTGGTTTTTTTTGTTTGTTTTTTTAAACTTCTTCCACAACATGTTTCATGTTTGTGTTGTCGTTTTTGCCACCAGACAAAAACCCTCCGTCTGTTGAATATATTTGGTTTTTTTGTTCATTGTTGACTGTTTTAAAATGAAATGGTTTCAGTCTAGAGTTAAAATCTCTTCACATTAACCCTTAAAGTCTCAAAATAAAGATAATGGCTGAAGAAAAAGGAAAATAAAAGGAAAATAACCATTAAAGAGTAGCTTTAAGTCCAGATGGAACTTTAAGACAAGATTTAGGTTTATTCTTAATACTGATGTTCTTCACTTTGTTGGTGGAAATGCATTCATTCATGTTTTAATACTTTACTGCTTGATGAAATATTTAACCCATTATAGAGACAAAATGAGCCTCACTTTCTCAATAATTCAGTCACTGAGTAAAAACAACTAAAACCTTGACCTCTGGACTACCACAACCTGACAGGAAGTTAATGGGACAAACCTCTTTCAAAATAAACTGCAAAGACTTTTTCCAGGAAGGGGTGGGACTAACACAGTGTTTTTCAACCTTGGGGTCACAACCCCATGTGAGGTCACCTGGAATTCAAATGGGGGTCACCTGAAATTTCTAGTAATTGATAAAAAAAACAAAAATTAACAAAAAATTTTTAATGATTCAATATATATTTCCTAATTAAAAATCAAGTTCAAATAAAATGCAGGATATAATATCTGAGAGGCCATATCTGGATGGACCCAATCATATGACTGCATTTGTTGCTACGCTTCAACCTGCCAGGACACTGTTGCAGTCAGAAAACCAGACCAAACAGAGAATGTAAAGATCCCCCCCTCCCACACCCCCACTGGCTCTACTAAGATATCTCCAAGCAAAAATGTCTTTGTTTTGAATGTCTGGGATTGCCAGAAATTTGTGATGTTAAAATGGGGTCACAAGCCCAAAAAGATAGAGAACTACTGGGCTAACGTGTTAACGGACACCCCCACCTGACAGCAATTGGTGGAACTGAGTCATTGATGTCAACTGCAGGGGGTGTGGCCTGTGAGAGAGAGGAGGCGTGACAGTGTCTCCTTGGTAATATTGTGATCATTTTGGTGTGAGGATTGTTTGACCGCTGTGCACGAGCCTTTCATTTTTTTTTTTTTTAAGAGACTATTGCTTAAAAAACAGAAAATACTGGAACTGAGTGAGATAGGGTCAAAGGTCACAGGAAGGCTGATGCTCCGACAGGTGTACGCGGAAGAAGTTTCAGGAAACGTCAGTGGTAACAATTAATACGACGTTCATTTGTGTTCAACAGGCGACGCCAAGACGTAGATTCAATGTCAGGCCAATACTTCGATCAGTACTTCAACTGCCTTTTTGAACAGCGTCCACAGTGAGGTTTAGTGTTCATCGTCATGGTAACACTTGAACGGTGAAACAAACGTCTGGTAACGAGTGTCCAGTCAGAAAACGCTCCAGAATATAAGTCTTTTAGTGATGTCTGTTGGATTCTGGTTCAGGACTCACTTCAGACCAGTTTGTGTTTGAATTCAACGATCAATCAGATTAGATCTGACCGGGACCACGTGGACATAGACCACATGGACCTGGATCCTGGTTCATGTCTGAAAGCATCTGCGTCCCCAAACCACATCAGCGATGATCTTCATCCGTTCTAATGCATCAAACAACGACAAACTGAAACAAAACCTTTAACTGGATCCAGTTCAAACCAGATCGTCCCCTTCACTCAGGCATCTCCGTGGACATGACAGACTTCACGTCCAGAGACGCATTACATTTCAGTCCTGTTCCACCTGATGTTCAGATGTCAGGTCCATTTAGTTCTGTGTTGTTTTATCAGGTGTTAAAACACAGATAGGGTCAAACTGAGGCGATGCTCCATAGTCCAACATTCTGGACACGTGTCTCATCAATGACGTATTTTCACAAACGGCAAATTCATTCACATGTAAAATGATCTAAACTGTGAATGAGTCCCAGACGACATAAACAGGATTGAAACATGAGGTGTCTCTTCATCGATGATGCCACCTGAGGGGCGGGACGCTGACTGACCATTGGTTTAAAGTGTGCCCGTCTTTGCCCTCAGTCTGGACTGACAGGAAACATTCAGGTCAAACTGAACAGACCTCAGTTCTGGTCACTGATTGGATGTCTACATTCATGTGTCTCCTCCTCATGGTCTGAAGCGGTTTCAGGTCCAGGTCTGGGTCCAAGTCAGTGTGGTGTGTTCAGGGTCCGTGTCGTGGTGCGTTCAGGTGTTGCAGCAGATGGAGGTGTGTGTTAGTGCGACAGGAAGCTGATGATGACATCATCACATGACCACATGGGACAGACGGAGGAGGAGATTCTACAGAGTCCTACGGGGGTCAGAGGTCACAGCTCCGCCCCTGTCCGACCGCTCTGACCTCCGTCTGGAGGAGGGGGCAGTTAGGGGGTCAGAGGGCCTCCTGATTGGCTGTCAGGTACTCCTCAGCTCGCTTATGAGCCTCCAGAGCTTTGATGGTGTAGACGTCCTGAGGAAGTTCCGACTTCCTCCTCATCAGGACCTTGTCCTTCTTCAGATCCTTCAGACCCTGAACCAGACACAGACAGCCAATCAGAGAGAACCAGACACACACAGCAAATCAGAGACAGAGATAACCAATCAGATATAGCCAATCAGAGAGAACCAGACAGGCACAGCCAATCAGAGAGAACCAGACAGACACAGCCAATCAGAGACACCCAATCAGAGAGAACCAGACACAGACAACCAATCAGAGGAGTGATCAGTGAAAGGTTGAATATTTGAGTCAACTCTTCAGGTCACGATGATGTATGCGTCACACCATTTCCTGGTTCTGGTTTGCAGGTTCTAAGTTCTGTTTCTGGATTCTAGGATCTCCATTCTGGGCTCAAGTTTGTAGGTTCTAAATTAGGGATTGAACTTTCTGATTTTTGGTTTCTAGGCTCTCTTTCAGGTTGCTGGGTTCATGTTTCCAAGGTTCTAAGCTCCTGTTTCTGGGACCAGGTTCTGGTTTGTACGTTCTAGGTTCTGTTTTCAGGGTTCAAGGTTCTGGTTTTTGGATTCTATGTTCTGGTATTTGGTTTCTAGGTTGTGGTTTGCAGGTTCTGAGCTCACAGTTCTGGTTTCTAGGCTCTGGGTTCAAGGTTCTGCTTTTTGGATTCTAGTATGTAGATTCTAGGTTTAAAGTACTAGGTTCTGATTTCTGGGTTCAGATTCCTGTTTGCTAAGCTCTGGTTTCTGGTCTGGTGTCCCAGGTCCAGGTGTGGACCAGGCGTGTCTGTACCTGTGAGGCCTCCGTCTCCACCGTCTTCTTCAGCAGCTGGATGTCCTCAGCGGTCGGAGTCTCCGTCTCCATCGAGTACACGGCCACAGTACTGTCACTGTACAGCATATACTGCAAAAAATACACACAGTATCACCGACTCTGCTGGTTCGTGTGGGACTCTACTGGTCTTTATGGAACTGCTCTTTAGAAACAAAAACTTCAATGTATCATTGTATGAATGAACTGACCTCTTCCTGTGGGTGGAGTCCAGGGCGGAGGGGGTGGAGCTTATTACTCTACAAAGAAGAACAAACCCATAAACACAAGATTACTTATAAGAAACAAACCTTTAAAAACACAACAAATCAATGAAACAGAACAGGTGAAAACAACAGTGAGTCCTGGTTACTGTCCAGGTGTGAGTCCTGGTCTGTGTCCTGGTCACTGTCCAGGTGTGAGTCCTACCTGTGGGTTCTGTCGGGCCAGTTCTTCAATCTTGTACCACACCTCCTCCCTCTCCTTCAGTTTGTATTTCTCTCTGAAGTCGAGGACAGATGTTCATTAAAACCTGATCTGTTTCATGTTTGTTCTTAATTCATGATGCTTATAATATGTTTTTGTCAACGCCCACCAGGGGGTGACAGGAGTCAGAAGGCTCTGTCCATTTCTCCACCTTCATCTCCTGTTCACATGTTCACTGCTACTTGTGGGCTAGGTTATCAGAATCAGATCTCAGTACCATCTTTCAGGGCTTGCCTATTCCTTATGGTGAACATGAAGGAGTGAGGAGGTGGATGGAGCATTTGGACCCATGGTGTGCAAATTAAACAAGTTAAATACAACAGACAACTAGAAAAGCACTCGGAGAGCGCAGATCTCCACCAAGGCAGATCCCCCCTTCCCTATGATTAATTTACATCTAAAATGAATTCCTAGACTTTGAAAACCTATGGAGTGAGTCACTGGTAACAATGCAGTGTTTCTGCTGGTAAGGTTTTGCTGTGGTACGTCCCACCCCCTCAAATGAAAGTTTGCAAAGCTTCAGGAGGTAGGGAAAAGATAAATGAGCGTTAGGTTTCACTTTCACTTCTGCGACCAATGGTCCATCCCGCCCCTGACCGAAACAATGCGTGCAAATCCCCCCTCCCCCTGATCACCACCAAAATGTTATTATTTGTCCCTTGTTCCAGTATCAACATTTCCTGAAAATTTCATCCAAATCCATCCATAACTTTTTGAGTTATCTTGCTAACAGACAGACATAACAAACAAACCCCAATGAAAACATAACCTCCACTGTTCCTTAGCAGAGGTAACAACAATATGTCAGTCAGCACATGATGCCATGTTGACTCAAAAGTTAAGGCAAGGAGAGGAGGAGACTAGGCAGGGAGGTCACACTGTAAATTATTTGGTTCTTAGCACAATAAAAAAAAAACCTTAGATTTAGAAGTGTTAGATAATTTATTTAGTTTTAAGAGTTAATTTCTTATTTTAAGTGTTCATACATCTGTAGACATGTTTATTTCTAGATTTAACAATCTTAATTCAAAAAATCTTAAGTGAAATTCTCTTGCTGCATGGACAGACATTTCACTTGTTTTCAGTACCTTTTTCCTCAGATTTTGTGTTTTTATCTTGTTTTTAGACACCCATTTTTTTCTGTGCAAAGTTTGTGTGTCTGTGTGTGTAATGTTACTTTTGTTTCTCAGCCTTGTACTGCTGTGTACAGTCATCAAAAAGCTTCTGGTTCATCTCCATGAACAGCTTCAGGGCGTTGTAGATCAGACCGTGGATGGTCCTGAGGAGGAAAAGAAAGTGGAAGAGGAATAGGAGGAGTTGGAGTTCATTGTTTATGCAGGTTTTTAACACTAATCTGAAGGGAAACACATGTATGTGTATGAGCACATGTATGTTCCTACTGTATGTGCAGATATAGGATGATGTGGATCATCTCATCCACGAGCAATGACACCAGTCAATCTGCTCAGACCTGTATTTGTTAATGTCCTGTCCTGATGTCTGTCTGTGGACACAAGTGTGTACCACCTGTGGACTGTAGTTCCAACTCAGAACAGATGTTCTGATTTGATGTTTCCATCAGAAAAAGAAGACCCTGAATGAAACCATTTCTAACCTGTTTCCACCTGAACAGTTGAAATGTCCTGATCTAAGGCAAACATTTCATCAGATCTATTTCCGTGGCAACATGACATACAGTCTAAACACAAGTGGCGGCGGTGCAGAGTGATGTTCATCAATATTGATCTGTATCGATGTGTGTCGGTATTTGTGTATCTGTGCTGATGTGTGTTAGTGGTTGTTAGTCTGTGTACAGATGTGCGTCGGTATTTGTGTCTGTTGATGTGTACTGATGTGCGTCAGTGTTTGTGTTGTGTTACTTGTTCCAATGACTCTTGGAGTTCTTGTACAGAGCTGGGAACATGATGGGAAGGATCTTGGCAGCATTGTCACTAATCAGACTCATGATGTACTCGTTGTTCCAGTAATACAAGGCTCTCTCCGCCACCTGCACATGACATCAACAACATCATCATACAGGAGGACATGTTAAAGTTTGCCTTTATAATAAATGTAAATTCTTAGAACAACATGACAATGAGTGACTGCACATTCTGGAGGAGATACTTGACTGTTTTCAGTTCTGGACTCATCATATCCTCGATTCTATTCATATTCTGTTCTTCTTTCCTCTGACCACAGGATGGCCCATACCCATCAGACCTATCTGGTTCTGGTTCTGAACCATCGCCCTCAACATTAAATCACACATACTGTGATGGAGATCTGGATCAGGTCCATCACCCTCCTCAGGAGTCTGACACCAACCAGATGCAACCCTACTGCAACAGGGTCTGGTTCTGGTTCTAATATTTGATTGGTGGTGCATTTCTGTTTGTATGTGTGTGAGTGTGTGTGCATGTATATGTGGGTGTGGTGGTGGGGTGTAATGATTTTATATCTTATATTTTACATGTAAAGCGCTTTGTGCTACATCTCATTGTATGAAAAGTGCTATATAAAGATTGATTGACTGATCAGTTCAGGTATTGGTTCTGTATGTAAAAAGGTGAGCTGGACACATATTTGTGACCTGTCTGATGTTCTAATGGTCTGGTCCTAATGTTTTAGGACTCAGATTGTATTTGGTTCTTCGGCGCTCAGATTGTGGTTTCGGTTCTGGTCGGAGGTCTTGTTACCTGGAAATGTGGACTGGACACACACTTGGCAAGCTGTCTGAACAGCGGCTCCTGGACTTTGACGAACTCTGAGGGCTCGATGACATCCAGAATCTCCTCCAGCTCGTTGAGGAACATCACCTCCTTTGGGCTGTGAGTCTTGGGCCAGAACTTAAGCAGACCCATGATGACCTATGGATCAGGGGCCAGAGGTCAGGCCACAGACAGGTACAGGTCTGATGAACCAGTCAGGCTGTTTGTGGATGTGGACTCACCGGTTCTGTGAGACTGCTGTCCTTCTCCAGGAACTGGACCACACAGTATGCCAGCTGACCAACACAAACACAGATAGGGATTAGTTCTAGTCCTGGTAGTTAGATTCTGGTTCTGGATGAGGACGTGTACCTGAGGGTGGTAGACACTCAGTGATTTGACTTTATGCAGAGGAAGCAGAACTCGGATCAGAAACATCTTGTGCTCTTCTTTGAGCGGCAGGGCGAAGCCGTTGATGATGCTGACATGTAAATGACAGGTCAGTATTAGTTCAGACACGTTACATTACCTACATGATCCGTATTCCTGCCGTCCCACGTGTTCTGTGTGTTTACCTGCCCAAGATCTCTAGCAGCTCAGCTATGCCATTGTGATGTTCTGTCTCGTAGATAAATCTGTAAAACATCCACATAGCAGACAGAGAAGAATCAGACACAGATGGAAACCCTTACTGTAGGGTCAGCATGAACCCAAACACTGCCAAACATCTGTGTTCTACCCCAGATCTGGACCTGGCTGCATTGTGGACGTCAGTTTTGGGTTTGGGTTAGATATGACGCAGGTTCAGAGTCTACTTTTTGGGAACACTACAACACCATACGTCATATAAAACCACTAGATCATCATCTGCTCATCTGAAAATTAATACAATTACGGAGCAAGTGAATTCAGAACATAGCTCCTGGACCCTCTTGGACTGATCTAAACCTCAGTAGAGGTAGATCGCTGCATCCAGGGCTAAAACACCCAGCTACGTCTAGATTCAGTGGATCTACCAGAGACCACAATGTCTTCAGGTGCAATGGTGAGAGTAGGAGAGGAGACACAGCTGCAGGGTTAAAGGAAGTGTTGCCTGTAGAAGATGTTGTTGATCTGGCGGCGGATGTAGGCCCGGAGGCCCAGGAACTTCCCGTAGATCCTGTGGAGGATGGTCTTTAGGAAGTCTCTCTCTCTGGGATCCTCGCTGTCGAACAGCTCCAGCAGCTGCACACAGACACAAACAGGAGCACAAAGAAATCAACCCCTGCACGCACCAACAGTGGCAACAGTTCAACGCTCTGACCTTCACTCACCGACAGCACAAACTTTTGGTCAATGTACTTTTTGGCAATATTTGGCTGAAAGTCTGGAGACTCCAGGAACCGAAGGAAGAACTCGTAAACCAGCTGAAAACAGACACATTAAGACCCGAGGGTTTATTTAACAGACTTTACATGGACTGAACTGGTGAACTAGACCTCGAGATGATGTGGATCTATACCTGTAGGTGAGGCCAGGCCGCCTCCAGCGTTGGTTCGTCCTCCTCAGGGTCAAACTCCGCCCCGGTCGGGTTTGAAGATGGAGGAAGAGTCCGGAACAGGTTCACTGAAAACTAGAAAAGACGTGTTTTAACCTGGTTTTATGGGCTTCATTTGAGACGTGGTTCTTCTGCAGCTGAAGTCGTCAATAATCAGGCACATTTACAGTTTGTCTGAATACCACTTTCTCCTGTGTCTCCATCTCTTTTACAGGTCAACACTTGAACAAAGATATCAGGAGGTGCATGTCACAGCGTGTATGTCTTTATTTACTGGACAATGACTGCCATGTGATCACATGGCTCTGTGCGACGTTCTCACCAAGTCAATAAATGGACTCGCCAGTCAGGTGTTAAAACTAAACCGGTCCAGCATTGGCTCGGTGTTAATGTAACACGTACATCTGTGATTGTGTCACCATGACAATGCTTCACGGTAGGCGGAGTCCACTTCTGTGATCTGTGTGTCAGACCTAGTTCAGGCCAGCATTAATAGATTTATGTTTTTGTTGAATTGTGCTTCAATGCTGACTCTGGAACCCCATGTTCAAATGATGGGAGCTAGGATGGCCCCCACCCCCATTGACCCTGATGAGGATTAAACTGTTCAGAAAATGGAAGGACACACATCTGAGGCCTAGGTCTAATTTAGTCTTTGAAATTGTCTCACATTATTTAAAGGACACAGTGAATCTGATCTGGTCCAGATTTATATATGGCCCTAAATCAGATACAGGTCTGACTTCAATTTCAACACTCATCAGGTCATCACCTCCTTAACCTCCTATAACCAGGTTAGTGGTTATAACCAGTACATGATTCGCCCATTAAGCAGCACAACCAGGACTTTTATGGGTGAATCCACTCAGTCATGGACAAGGACATTACCTACAGACTAGAACATGTTGAGATGTGGAGGTTTTAAATCTGGGGGTCTATGGTCTCGGCCTTCAGAACCTATTAGACCTGTGGTGGACCTCTATTGGACCTGTGGTGGACCTGTAGTGTACCCTTGGTGGACCTGTGGCAGTCCAGTGGTGGATCTATGGTAGACCTGTAGTGGAGCTATGGTGGACCTGTAGTGTGGTTTTACTTAGTCCAGGATGTCAGTGGTCGTTGTTGGGTCTGCAGGTCTGAAGGGGGATCACTGTGCGTCTTTGTGTGTTTTCTCACCATGATGACAGCCTCCGGGTAGATGGACTCTGTCACTACATCACTGTTGTGTGTGATGTACTCCACCATCTCATTAAGTCCTGCCCTCTTGACCTCCTTGTACTTGAGGTCACTGAGTGGGTCACTGACGAAGTCGAACAGGACGCAGCACTGACGCAGTTTCTGGACAAACAACTCCTCACGGTCAATGGGCGGAGCATCTGAGAATGGACAAACGAGAGGAAAACACCCCTCAGACTCTGACGTTCTACTCAGACATTCTCCTCAGATATTCCACTTAGACTTTGTAGTCAAACATTCTACTCAGCCTTAACTCTGAAATTCCACTGTCTCCACAGAGTGAATCACACAGTCAGGGCTGTGTTAGAGCACACCTGGGCAAAGTAAGGCCCGGGGGCCACATGCGGCCCAATAGCTGGCCCTGACCGGCCCACATGAGGTCATTGGCCAATTAAAAGTCAATGCAAATATATATCATACAACTTTTATTTTGTAGAATCTGCGGAATTACCGTTTTTTCGCACATACTTTCTGTACTCATGGGCTTATGCACTGATTGGTTTATTGGTCAGTTTCAGCCCATTAAGA
>JAPTYQ010000008.1:3271777-3287508 GCA_029814465.1 Ostorhinchus cyanosoma
AACATGGATGGAAAAAATAAAAGGGTAACATAGAGCTGGTTTTGCACATTTTTGAAAATGTTTTTGTGAATATTCATGAAATAGTTGTATTCTGTGCTCCACATTTTCACTGTATCATTGTATTGTTTCGTTTACTGTGTTTAGAGACAAATACTGAGCAGAGCTGCTGGTGAATTGATCTGGCCCCTTAATAACTATCAAAGTATCTCATGTGGCCCCATGGGAAAATTAATTGCCCACCCCTGTGTTAGAGTCATTGTATGTTGTTCTCAGACTCCGGTTCCTTCAGGTTTCAAACTGTATCAGGTGTGATAGCTGGGTTTTCTGTCCAGGTGAGTTTTAGGTTCAGAACCAAACCAGTGTTATGTAAAATCTGCACAAATGAAAATAAAACAAACTCCTTATGAGACTTCCAAGATTAAAGACATATACTTGAAATTGTTCTACAAGGAAAAGCATCTGAAATCAAATGTACAAGAAATAATTCAAACTTTGAGATTCAACAGGTGATACTACTGTTAATGTCTGAACACTGGAGTCGACTTAGTCTGTGGGTTCTATTCTATATCTGAGTAGTTGTGTCACAGCTGTCATATGTTACATTCTAATCGTTCTACTCCAGCCGTTGCGTGTTTGTTGGGTTCTACTACACCTGTTGCACGTTTGTTGAGCTCTACTCCAGCCGTTGTGCGTTTGTTGGGTTCTACTACAGCTGTTGCACATTTGTTGAGTTATACTCAAGCCGTTGTATGTTTGTTGGGTTCTACTCTAGTGATTGTGCAGTCATGTTGCAGGTGTCATAGGTTTTTAGGTTCTATCTTATAATGTGTCAGTTTTCTGGTGATATTACTGGTGTGCTCATGCATCTGTTTTGATGCTAACGCTGGGGTCACGCATCCGTTGTGATGCTAACACCATGCTCGTGCATCTGTTATGATGCTAATACTGTGGTCATACATCCATTATTATGCTAACACCATGCTTGCGTGCCTGTTATGATGCTAACACCATGCTCATGCATCTGATATGATGCTAACGCTGTGCTTGTGTTTGCTGTGCCGTTTCCCACCTTTGAGCGCCGGTAGCTTCTGCAGTTCCCTATTCTTTGTGAGGCTGAATCGGGATGAGCTCTGGCGCCGTTCCTTCTTCACCAGCTGAGGTCCTCCAGAGTACTTGATCTTATTGAGCTGGGTGGGCGGCGGCGTGCTGTTACTGGGACGTTTGCTGCCGCTCTGCTGCTGCTGACACTCAAGCACAACAACACACTTATCATTAGGACACACTTTGGCTGTTTTCCACTGAATTCAGATGGAGTCTGCCGATCCACCACTGAAACATTTACTTATTAATAACAGAGTGTGAACATGACACAAGATTCATCCTGTAATGTTGTATTTGGAATTGTTCAAACTCTCACTGATCCTGAACACATCACTCGATTCAATCAGAGGACATTAAACACACCCTAAATGTCAGGAAGTATGTGGACGCTCATCAACACCTCCACGTCTTGACAGTATATCACAGACAATTTAGAACTTAAAACAATGTACGATCCCTGGACAGAGGAGGAACGTTTTGCTATTTATGACTGGAAAAACATGAACATTCACTGATTTTAAAGTAGTACATTTAAGAGAGAAAAATAGATTAAAAAAATTATGAGCTTTGAAACTCCAATATTTTCAGATTATGTTAGAGATTTGCAAGAAACACTGAGAACTTTCTGAGTTTAGTGCTAATAATTCATGAGTAGGAAACTTTGATCCTATGTGAGAATTAAAAGGACAAATATTAATATTCTCTGATATCAACACATTTGAAAAAATACTTATGTAAGAGACAAGCTCTGAATGAATGTTTCAGTGCTGATCTTTTCATGGATAAGACTCCAATCTGGTCAAGGTTTCTTATCATTTGGATTCAGATTTAGATCTAATCTTCAGACTAAATCTGAATCTGGTCTGACTCAATAGATGTTCATCAGTAAATCTTTGTTTTCTCAAACTCAAACTCGTGCTTTATGTGTCCATGTCAGGACATCCCATCTGCAGATCACACCCTGTTCATCTGATTCTAAATTTGTCTGAGTGTCAGTGAACACAACACTACCGTGGATGCTCTGTCCTACAGAACATCTACACAAACATCTCAGTGCATGTGATGCTGCCACTGCCGGCGGTGCATCATGTGTTATTTAACTGACCTCGTCTGAGTTCTCCGACGCTGCATCCTTCACGCTGCTCGTATTACTGTTCTTTGTGCTGCTTTTGGCAGATTTATTCGATTCCTGTTCAACAGAAACAGACACAGTCAGAGAAACACACAGAAATGACAAAGACTCAGATCAATCAGATGGCCATTGATCATTGAAGTATAGATCAGTACAGATGAGTATTTATTAGTATAAATGAGTAGAGATGAGTGTAGATGCATATAACTGAGTTAGGGCTGCATGATTAATCGGTTTTAAATCGAAATCAGATTTTTTAATACGGCGAGTTTTTAAAAAAAAAGGGAAATCATCAAATCGATTTCATCT
The DNA here is from genome assembly GCA_029814465.1 of Ostorhinchus cyanosoma. Classification (NCBI taxonomy): domain Eukaryota; kingdom Metazoa; phylum Chordata; class Actinopteri; order Kurtiformes; family Apogonidae; genus Ostorhinchus; species Ostorhinchus cyanosoma. The sequence goes on from JAPTYQ010000008.1 coordinate 3,274,320, forward strand.
GTCTCGTGTCTCTGGGCTACCGTAGGCTCCTCCTCCTAACTATGAGAGTGGTCTTTCACAGAAGTCCGTGTGATGACCATAGACTGTAAATCTGTGATGGGTCCACATTAATGATACCACTTGAAGCAGTGGTCCAAGCACAGATCCTCCAATTCAAATATAACTGCATAAGGATCACTCATCTTACATTGTCCACGCACGGATCCGGGTCTGGGTCGTGGGGGCAGCAGCGTCAGCAGAGTAGCTCAGACACCCCTCTCCCCAGCCACCTCCACCAGCTCTGGGGGGAATCCCGAGGCCTTCCCAGGCCAACCCAGAGATATAATCCCTCCTGTCCTGGGTCAGTCTCCTCCACACTTGGATCCCCCAATTTAAATATAACCAAATGGGGATCACTCATCTAACGAGGTCCACGCATGGATGTAGGACTGAGGCCTGTCACTGACTTACATTGGTATAACTTCTGGGGCCCATCGCGGAATTCCGGGGATTCCATGATCACATCACAGATTTGAGGTAGGGAGCAGTGCCTTGCACTGAGTATAGTATAGATGCTTACAGATGAGTTTAGTATAGATGAGTGCAGATGAGTATATATTAATCAATAAGTATAGATTAGTATAGTTTTCATTAGAGCAGCTGAACAGCCAATTCTGTCCTAACGCGTGTAAAACATGTTTTGCCGTTTCTTCCACATTAAACCAGGTCATGATGTACAAACACAGACTTATGTTGGTTTTCATTCACACAGTAACATGTGTTAAGATGAATCTGGTCCACAGATCTCTGAAAGTCTCTTTAATAAATGCCAACTCACAGACGGAGTCAGTCCATTAAAGATCATGACGCTGATTCACTGGAAGAATTTCAACCATTTATGTGGATAATGTTTAAGACAAGGTAGGAAAAACCCCCCCAGCCCCCTCAAGCCTTAACCAGGTCTCGTTTAAGGACCAGGATCAGGAACTGCACCCAGAGAATCTCCTCCTGGAGATGCCGTCACCTGTGACATCAGTATCTCATTGAGGGACGTTCTTGTATGTTTCAGCTGGATCTGATGTTGTCATCTATGGTTGTTTGCGATGCCATTTACGGGAGAAGCCAAGGCGGCGTTGGTGTAGAGTTGACATTGGCTCGTTTGTACAAATGTCAAACGCGTCAGACGGTGTAGAAATGGTTTAATACATTTGAAATGAAACTGTGTTCAGGTCTAAAACCACTGGACTTGGGTCTAATGTGGACTACATTAATCATCATCTTTTCACTGGTTCTGAACTTCAGTTTTTTCATGATTGTTGTTCAGATTTTGTCAAATATGGAACCTGTCCAGACTTGAATTTGAGGCTTAATATTAGAGATAATTTACATTTTATTGATATGATGTTTGGAAATGATGTAAAGTCTCGGTGAGTCCAGGTTTATGTAACAGTTCTTTAAATAAATGAAAATTAGCCAAAATATAAAACTACGCTCACGTCCTTTACTCGTTAAGAGCCATTTTCTTTTTGTTCATGAACCACATTAAGGTCCGGATCAGGATCCTACCTCACCCTAAAACCACCATGGACCTTCCCCACCACTCACAACCTAATGAACATGAAGTGACGTGGACACAATTAATAATGTATTTGTTAACACAGATCCGACATATGCGGAACCCAACCTGAGCCAACCAATGGAACCTGATGAAAGCAGAGTCGACTCAGTTTAACATGAGTTACATTATAGATTCAACTCTTCCGTTGTTCGAGCCATTAGGAACATTTTCACAACATCAACTTTAAAATGTGAAATCACCATCGATGTCCACATCAAGAAGGAAAAACGGCTCCTGGAATGAATTCATTTCACGCCTCTAAAAGTAACAGACTTAATTCCATGACTTTTCCAGGTTTTTCATGACAGAATCTCATCAATGAAGACATTTCACCACATTGAACGTCTCAGTGAATTCACTGTATGAACAGGAATATTTTCACCAGTTTGGAACAACAGGACCATTCACATAGAGTCTACACTCACAGACGACTTCATCACATGATGCTCATTAAAAACACAGACGGCCAACCTCATCCAGAGTTAACACCTACTCTACTCTCAACCTACCTACTCTCAAACCTGTTTTCCTAGTTTTTAAATTTGACCTCATCTTTCATTGTTTCCACTTCAATATTCATCCCCTGAACATGAACTCTTAACGCAAAAGGATTTGTTCACTGAAGTTTGCTGCTGTGCATATCTTTATTTTTCTCCATACATGTTGAAATAAATTTACCAACATCAAGCAGCAAATCAGACAGAATTTTCAGTTTCCCTTTAGGTTTGTAGAAAGTTTATGGGATTTCTGTTGGTAAAACATATTGTGGGCTGATATTATTACTTAGTATTACTGATTATTAAAAAAATAAAATAAAATAAATCAGGATAATGAGTTTAAACTGTGCTATAATAGTACAGAGGTCAATACTGGGTCCTTATGTCTGCAGTTTATAAGTATATAGAGTTTACTTTTTTGTTTATTACTTTCCTTACATTAAAAAAATTCCTTGTATTTATAATTTACTAGTGAGATGACATTGACAAATAATTTCATATATGTATTTATGTAGTAGAAGACTAAAGATGATTCTGAGTTATTGCCTAAACCTGGTACTGACATGGGTTCTGACCAGAGATGAACAGAGGAACTGAACAGAATCCAGTCTGTTATCTGAACTGAAGAGAACATGATCAAACCCCGTGACAAACAGGAGTTAATGTGATTAAATTCACTAGAATAAAGCTCTGATGTTCAGAAATAACCAGAAAACAGATGGACTAATACCTGTCAGAACCAGCTACAGGTTTTACTGACACTGATCAGGACCACAGTGATCTGGGTTTGGTGACATTTGTTCTTAGACTCAGATCCACATCCATCAGGCCCTGATGAAGTCCGGATGGAGACACTCTGAACCTGAGTGGTTCTGGTTCTGCAGTAGAACCTTCACATCACATGATATGTTCTTTTCCATCATATGAATAATTGACGCCGCTCATTTCAGCGCCGTTAGCCTGGTTATATCCTCGTTAACGGCTCCCAACGCCGCCCGAGCACCGAGACACGGCCGGTATGGTGACATTTCAACCGAACATGGTGTCAGACGCATTGCCTTAAGTCGAACCACGGTTTGTGTGCCGGAGGTCGGTGATGAGGCGGCTCTTCCTCCGCTAACAGCCGTTAGCCGAGCTGCTAGCGCGGCCTTAGTGGGTTAGCATGATGCTAGTCGATAAAACCCCACATCTAAAGTCTGGAGCAACCACAGAAAACGGAAACAGCCGTTGGACGCATGTGTCATGTTAGTAGGATGTATCTGCAGCCTCACCTTGTCCTTCTTGGCTTTGTTCGGCATCTTGAGGATTTTCCCGGACGGACACTCCGTGATGTTCCTCCCCGGGACTCAGACGCTGTCAGTCGGTCCGCCTCGGCTTCCTGCGCCCGTCCTCTAACCGAGCGATCTCATTGGCCACCGAAGCGTGCGTCTGCCTAGCGACGCGCAAACGGAATTTTGTGATTGGCTGCTGTGAGTTCGGCGGAGAGGGTGAGGCTGAGGGAGATGAGGTAGGACTTTTTTCTTCCCAGCAACAAAACACCTTCAACCTGATGATACCGAGCCTGTCCAGATGCCAAATCTTTGGAACCAGAACATGGACCTGTATCTGAACCAGAACCTGCATCTGACAATACTTAAACCTGACGTTGTAACAGACACATGCTCTGTTCCTTGTTTATGCTATTTTCATGTTGTTCAGCAGGTTCATGTCAGGGCTGAAGAACCTCAGATGAACTGAGACGTTTCTGTACAAATTCAACAGAAGTACCTTCAACACTGATCATTTCATTCATCAGAAAAATTCATTAATGACAGTAAAATATAAAACAAGACAGAATATAATAATGGTCAAATTTCTAAATGTGACGATGGAGGAAGAAAACATCTGAGCCTTGTGTTCATGTGGATCAGCTGCAGATCTAAAGTTAAGACACAGCCACGTCATTTATACTGAACAAGAATCAGGACAGAAGAAAACCCAGACTGACTGGATTCCAGGACCCAGACAACTGAACCAGTACCAAGACTTTGAGGAACCAAACCGGACTTTGATCTGATGAACTCAGATTGTCTTCAGCATGTTAATGATGAAAGTATTCAGTCTGTTCAGACTAGTCCTGAATCCGCCAGGATCCACATCTGAGACCACCTCGCTCCCACATCACCACTCATGTCCTCCTGTCAGATCATCTGATCATGTAGATACATCTGTACGTCCTCGTCCTTCACGTCGTGTCCATCATCGTCTCTGAGTCCAGTATGTACGAGACTGAACATTTAACGAACCGGACCACATTCATAGTTTCATACTGTTTGAAATAAAACGGGAATCATATACTTAAAAACACAAACACAAAATGATTTAACAGAAACATCACGACACCCCCTGGTGGTGGAATCACAGACCTGCAGATTCAGGTCCAGAAACAGAGATCAGAAGTTCAGACAGAGAGCAGGTAAAAGCTTTACTTAAACATAGAAAGGATGTCTGCCTCCTGGTATGAGACAGGGAGGTGGTTCCACAATAGAGTAGTTTAATAGCTGAAGGATCTAGCTCCTGTCATACTTTTAGAGATGCTAGGAACCACAAGTGAACCTGGATGTTGAGAATGTAATGCTCTAGATAAGTTACATGGACTTAAGAGCTGTTTCAGATATGCAGATGCCTAGCCATGAAGGGCTTTGTAAGAGGAGTATTTTAAAGTCTATCCTAGATTTTAAGCATGGGTTTTATGATTAACCAGTTTGACAAGCTGAAATCATTTACAGATCAGTAAATCAATTGATGTCAGTGTTTCAACAAACATAAATGTGAGTTTACATTTCTCCATCTCCAAACCACATTAAATATATAATTATACAAACCCACAGTCTGAGACAAATATGACACCCTCTAAATAAAATGATTTAGATATCTTCAGTTTGAGTTGTTTCTGGAGGATGTATTATTCATTCCATATTTTTAACCTGTAGTGCTTCTTGAATTTAATTATAGTTTTATTCTTTTTGCATTAAAATCTACAAACCTGACCCAACATTTATGAATTCTGTCTATAAAGCACACAGAGCCGTTGATATCTTCGCTAATTTTTATTCAAACTCTACGTAAACACATTTTACAGCTGTTGAAACAACATGGATTCGATGAGGAAAAAGGAGCAAGAAGCAGACGATCCACGTTCGACAGGTTTAATCTGGGATGACGTAGCCAAAAGTATTTGGGCAGGCAGCTCCTAAAACAATTATTTACAACCCAGTAATTCACAACAATCAGACACTTTTATTAGATCTGTGGAAAATATATGATTATCTTTTACTGAAAGAAAAATCCCACAAGCAAATGATTCTCCAGACTCCAAATCTATTAATTTTAGGGATGAATGGATAAATCAGCTTTAAACTGAGTTTAGAGTGCAATCTGAGATAAAACTAATTCAGTTATTTTTAACTGAAAGTTTTTTCCTGGTACAAAACAGGGAGCAAATAAAAAACTGAAAAAACACAATGGTCTGAAAATCCCAGATCACCTCTTACTTAAAGATAAATGTCCACAGATTTTGGTCAAAGTTTAGATTCTCTTCTTTATCATCCAGAAACCATCAACTTTCTCCAGAACCATTTGTTATAGTGAAGAAAGCACTGAACAGTTTATGAAGAAACTGCAGCTTGGTGACGTAGAACCCGTCAATGATGAAAACACCAGGAACACATGAATGCATTCAGTCATTTTTCTTCAAAGACTTAGTGAAAAAACACAAATACTTCGACATGTAATGAAGAAACATGAAAAGAAACAAAAGAAGTCCACATGAAACTTAAAGGAGAACAAAGGTTTCACTGGCCCTTTAGACACAAGTCCAGTCAAGGTCCAGAACCAGATCCTGCTGAACCCCTGTCACTCAAAATTAAAATCATAGTCAAAGCTCAATGCCGTCATGTCAGATGGGAGGCCCAGGGTCTCAGGTGTGACGTCAATCACCTGAACGTCGTCCTCCACCAGCTGAGACCTGGATCCAGTCCCAGGATCAGACTCCTCGAGGTTGCTTGGTTCTGATGACTCCCCTGAGGCTGGCTCAGGTTCCGGACTAGGCTGCTGCTGCTGCTGCCGTCGTGTCTGGTAACGGGTTTGTCGGACAGGCCGTGTGGTGGTCAGAGCAGTTTTCTTCTTCGTTGGTGTTGTCTTGCCTCTTGTTCTTGGACCAGGTTTGGGTTCTGGTTCTGAAGGTACATCAGGAGAGGTCTCAGTGAGATGCTTGATGTCTGGGTCTGGTTGTGGTTCTGGCTCGGTCTGAGGAGCTTGATCAGGTTCAGGGAGTCCAGTTTGGTTTTGAGAGGGTGATGGTTTTGTTTGGGTCGGAGCAGTCTGTGAAGTACTTTTGGATGGAGATGCCTCAGAGTCATTTAAGGACCAGACTGATGTGATCTGAAGCTCTGACTCTAGTTGGGGATTGGACTGGGATTGGTTGGATTCTGGATGGGTTTGTGGCTCTGATTTTTTAGATTCTGGATGGGTTTGTGGCTCCGAATTTTTAGATTCTGGATGGATTTGTGGCTCCAATTTTTTGGATTCTGGATGGGTTTGTGGCTCTGATTTTTTAGATTCTGGATGGGTTTGTGGCTCTGATTTTTTGGATTCTGGATGGGTTTGTGGCTCTGATTTTTTGGATTCTGGATGGGTTTGTTGTTCTAATTTGATGGATTCCAGATAGGTTCGTGGCTCTGATTGGTTAGATTCTGGTTGTGGCGTTGCTTGAACCTTGGGGGAATTTTGGGGCTCAGGTTGTAGTTTTGGTGTTTGTTGGGGAGTTACCAGGCTTTTACTGGTGGTATTCACATAGGTTCTGGTGTCAATAGCTGGTTTTAACATGGAGGAGGGCCCTGATTGGCTGATGCTACTGTAGAAGATACCAAATAAGTCCTGGGCTTTGGCTGCAGCCATGTTACTCTTCAGAGTCTTCTCAGGCTTGCTGCCTCCATCACCCACATTCATAAAAGGTGGTGGTTTAACAAACACTGTCCGGGTTTGCTCACTTTCAGGGACTCCTGGTGCTGCTACATCGGACACGACCTTGATCATGGTGGATTGTTGTGGTTTGGCAGATGGAGTAGGAGTCGGTGTCGTTGGTACAGATTTGGTCACAGGTGGTGCGATGTTAATCACAGGTTTGGACACGGGTGGAGCAGGTGTGGAAACCTGTGCTGGACTGGGCCCTGTGGGTAGAGGTGTGACTGGGGTGGTGGTCACAGGTTGGGTCTGGGTGTTTGCAGCGGATGTAGGAGTTTGGACTTTATTTTTTGGAGGATCTGGGACTATGAAATTATCAGTTTGAAGATTTGGGAATATTGGGTCATTGGTGGAAGGATGTAATGTTCTGGAACTGTCTTTTTGAGGTGACTCTAGAACACTTTGGGCAGTATTTTGGGTTTGAGGTCTGATGGAGAGGAAAGTATTCAAAGGGGCGGGTTTTCCCATCGTGGCAGTCTTCCTCAGGGTGGCGGCAGGTGCGGGGAGGTTGGGCCGGATCTTCCACTTGTTGGCACCATTGGATGCCCAGGGCCGCACTGCGCTGGGTTGCGCTGACAGCTTCTGAGCAATTTCTTTAGCAACAGCCATGGATTTTGCAAAACAATCTTCAACAGGAGCTGGCGTCTTGTTAGCAGTGGCTTCGTCTTCTTTCATAAACTCTGCTGCCACCTTCTGCGCCTCCTTTGCCAGTTGGTTCTCCTTCTTCTTCCAGGTGAACTTCCCAAATGAAGCTACTGTTGCTGTGGCTGCAGGTGACAGTTTTCCAGCCTCCTGGTTCTGCTTACGGAGCTTCGCCCTCATGGCTGGACTGGGTCCACAGAGAATCTTGGGGGGTTCATGTGGTTTGGGTGGAGGCTCTGGCTGTTTGCTGACCTGTGGTTTTTCAGTTGGTTTTGCTGCTTCAGACTTTTTGAAACCATCTTTATCAGGTTTCGATCCAAGTTTGGATCTCGAGTCTGAATATTTGTCATTCTTATACTTGTCCTCATCGCCTCTAGGACCATATTTGGACCGGTTACTGTACCGGTCATCATCGAAGCTACGATTCCTGTAGCGATATTCTTCCTCTCGGCTGTGCTTGTATCGATCTTCCTCATCTTTCCTGTATTTTTCTCTCTCGTCTTCTTCACGGCTGTGACGGTATTTATCGTCCTTGTTGTGCTTAAGCTTGTCTTCATACTCATCCTCCTGCTTCTTGGGTTTTTTTACTTCCTCCTCCTTGCTTGGCTTCGCCTCTTCCTCATTCTTCACTTTAGACTTCTCATCTTTGTGACTGTCCAGCTCATCCTCCTTCTTCTTGTCCTTTTTGTCCTTCTTGTGTTTGGACTTGTCCTCTTTTTCTTTTTCTTTACCTTTGTCATCGTCGTCATGTTTGCGTTTCTTTCCGCCGGCCTCCAGTGCCAGCCCTGCCTGGCGATCCAGGTTCCTTCTCTGTTCATACAGAGGGTTCTCATACATCTGTTTCTGGAGACAAAGGCATTAAACAAGGTGAGAATAAGATAAAACCTGATCAAGAAACAGAGTGTGGACAAAGTCTAACCTGCTTAATGGCAGGACAGGGAACTTCAGGAGATACTTGTGTTTTCAGGCTGAATACTTACTGCATGACTCCATGAAGTTTTGTCAAATCATGGGTGTTTTCACAGGTAGGAGGGGCAAATATATGAATGACAGCCAATCTCTAATGAGATTCCGTCAGATTACAGCTCTACCCTGTTACCAACTCCTTCGTGTTTCCATTACAGATGAAACATCACCAGATCATCTCCCTTTATATTTAGTCTTCAGGTTTGGGCCAATAGGGCCATGTTTTTCTGTTGATTTCATGTCCTGCAGCTTTGACAGACTTTTGACATTTGACAGTGTTTAAGTATTTAGTTCAACCTTGGTAATGGATTATGGACGTTTGTTGTGTAAAGCACTCGTTTAATGTCTATACAGTGGTATTTGCTTATTAAAGTATTTAACTTAAGTTGAAACTGTGGTACCTTGTACTTCTCATTGTGAGCATGTACGGTGACGTGCTCCTCTGCACAAATGGCGTCTCCATAAAACTCTTTACACAGCAGGCAGAAGAATCCTCTAACCGGCACCATGAACTCTGAACCTGCAGAAAAACACAGGTATCGCACTTTAAACCTTGAGGAAAACCAAAAATACCTGCCAATCGTGTTTACCTGAGGGTCGTTTCTGTTCCTGAGGACAGGAGAGGGTTAAAACAGATGACATGTTCAGAGTTTAGAGAAATGATGTAGAGGTTGGATATGAGAGCAGTAACTGATGGAGAAGACATGAACGTTGAGCAGAGGAAAACTAAAAGCTTTCTCCAGAGGTTACTCGTACATTTACATCCAGGCTGAACTTCACGTGAAGATGAGATACTAAAACAAAAGAGTAAAGAGCCGAGGTGGTGACAGAACTCTCTTCTGCGCTTCGACGCTTTGAGTCTTTGTCACTTGGTTAGCTCTGTTTTCATTAAGATGCTCAGATCCAGACTGAGCTGCACCTGGAAGCAGAAGATGTCTAAAAACATTCAGCGGCTCAGAAAACAGTAGCATCACAACAACACATGACATGAGCAGCTACTGGCATCATGGATGGAACCCCTACCTTTGGCCGGTTTGGTCTGCTTCTCCTCCGATGGCAGGGTCTTGGTGATTTTGGTCGGTATGGAGGCCCAGGGCCGGTCATATGGGTCCAGAGTCTGTGGAGCGTCAAACCAGGATGTTAATGACCTGAGGGCATGTCCAGGTGTGAATGTTAAACAACCACCTCACAGGCGGCAGCAGAGGAAACCAACCTTTCGGTGCATTTTGCTGTGTAAGTGCGTGAAAAAATCAAACATGGAACCAGAGGTGACGTTACAGTTTTTACACCAGTGGTTTCCTGCATCATAGTATTCAAAGAGTTCCGGAGGTGGAGTGGGGGTGGGGACCTGAGCCGGAGGTGGGGCTTTGACGGACGGAGCTGGGGGCTTGTCCGAGGATGCTTGTGGCGGCGCTGAAGATGCCTGCTAAAAAACAAAGATGAACAGTCAACAGGACAGTTTAATGTGAAAGGAAACAGGAACCAACAAGAGAACGACTTAAAAATAAAACCACAGAAGAAGAACAGACACTTACCTTCTACAACTTCAAGACTCCAGGAAAATGACGCCGACACGCAAATGAAAATTCAGACGCGACTTTTTAATTGCGGAAAACTGAACAAAAGTATCTATAAAAAGTTACTGTGAAACCACGACCAGGTTCATAAACGTTCACATCTAAACTACGACTCAGACGTAACTCAGCCTAGCCTTTTTTTTTTTTTTTTTTCTTTTTTAAAAAACAAAACTACAGAAAAAACCAGCTTAACCTTCAGCTCAATCAAAAAGGGTAGAAGACATGAAATAAAACAGGTTTACTTCAACTTAGACTTTCAAGTGTACATGTAATGAGCTGACACTGGTGAGATTCATACTTAAACTATTAGCATTTAAGCTCCTGAGACCCAGATACTTGTGGACAAGAGTTTGAAAGCTTCATAAAAAAAAGCTGTCCACTGCAAAGGTCATTCATTAAAAAAAGTCAGATGTATCTGAAAAAATTGTTGTGCCACGTCATTTTCACTCACGACAATTTTTTCATGCCGAAAAGCAGAATCTTGTACTGTCCTGGGTCTCAGGAGGTTAATACAGCACACAGACTGGTTCCAAACTGAAGACCAGTTCATTGACCTGGGTCTGACTGGACCGGTTCTAAACTGAAGACCAGTTCATGGGCCCGGTACTGACTAGACCGGTTCCAGGGTCATATGAGAACCTGACTGTGAAAGGGTAAAAGTCCAACACTCACGGTTAGTCTGGTTTACAGCTGATTCTCATTTGGCCAATAGGATTCTTCTAGAAATGAGGTGAGACATGGTAATGGAAATAAAAATATCTGAATTCGTTGTGGTCCACTGTCTGCCACCACAGCAGTTACACAGAGGTTCAACTCTGATTCTGGATTCTATGAAGACCCGGTCCACGTTCCGCTTCCATTTTCCACAGATGTTTCAGACACGTCAGGCGTTTTCCTCCAGAATCTTAATGTGTCTTTCGGATCTTCAGCAGATATGGACAACTGACAAATATCTGATTCCTCCTCAGATTTAACACACAGATCATGTGACTGCATCATGTGACTGATTATGTTCTGCAGCTGAGAACATTCTCTACAATATTCTTTCTAATAATCACTAATTCTACTTTTATTAGTCTGTTTCTTCTTTGATGCCGCAACATAAAGATTGAGAATACAGAAGAGTAGAACACCCCCCATGTGTGAAGAGGCAACACCTGAGACAGTCTTTTTCACTGCTCCGTGTTTTACCCCCCATTACACAGGCGGTAGGGGGTGCGCTGCGCATGTTCGGATGTCGTGAAAACTGCAAGATCTATTCTCTCAGCACGTTTTGAAATGTTTCCTATTGAGCAAACATTAGGGGTTCAGTCAACCTGTTCTGGATCCCAGCATGCAACACTCACAAACAGCTGAGGGTTCATAATAACTAATAAACTTTTACAACATAACAGATAACACTTTTGCAAGTTTTTATGTAGCAATCCTGATGTAAACTGGTCACTTTATCAGGTTCATGTGTTTATGACCAGTTCTCACAGACGAGACAAAACAAACCCAAAGGTTTGGGATTAAAACCAGAACAGAAACGGTTGAACAGCTTTAAATTAATTCGGAATTAAATTGGAGACTGCGCCCTTGAGACCAAAACACACACGGAGAGAATATACATACAACAATGATGATGATAATAATAATAATAATAACAATAGTAATGAGCCCTAGCTATGCTTTAAACCCATCCAAATATAAAATAGCTCCTGTTTACTCATGCTCAGTACGTCCCATTTTAAACCTTAGTGTGCCTAATGTTACCGTGGCTACAGACCTTCAGTATGTTCTACACGTTCTACTGAGGGTACGCTCTGGTTATTACCTCCTCCTCAGGTGTCTGTACCTTCATACTGGCGCTGCTTCCTCCTGGTCGACTTTCTGGGTTTGGCTCCACCTCCCGTTTCTTCTTCTGTGGTGGCAGCAGCTGGTCCTCCTGGCGTTCGGTGGATCTGCTGATCCTTGGCGGTCGTGGTCGGTCTGATGGGTTAAGGCCGAGGATCAGCGCCACCTTTTCGATCTCATTGCGTTTCTTTTCGGCAGCTTCGTGTTCTTTGCGCAGGTTAGAGATCTGCTTCATGACATCTTCCTGCAGATGGCCGATCTCCTGAAGCAGAGGGTCTTTGTGTCCATCCTTTTCCCGACGCTTCTTCCTGAGCAGTTCACCTGAAACAGGAAACAACCCAAGTCCACAAACAACATGTCACAACGGACACTAATGAACTGGGTCAACATACGTGCAGCCGCTTGTTCTGTCTGAGATCTTTGGTTGGAGTGCTTCTAGTTTCTCCACTGCCCTCTGACACAGGTGCATTTCCCACCATGCAACAGTGCACAGACCTCAGCTAAACGTCACCTTGCTGCTTGCGGAGTCTCTCCAGCTCCTTCATTAGATACTCCTTCTTCTTCATCCGGATGTCCCGGTCCTGCTTCAGCTTCTCTCTCTCCTCCAACACCTGTAGGCATCGCAACACGACATCACAATATTACAACGCAACAACACAATATTAGAAGACGACAGCAACCACAACATCACAGTATGATCCTGAACGTCCGTCTCCACATCTGAACGTGTTTGCTCCACTCACCTTCTGTTTTTGACTCTCATTGTTCTGCTCCTCAGAGACTCTGTCCTGAAGTTTAACTCCAACCTTCTCTGCATCTGAAACTGACAACAGGAAAAAGTAAGCAAAGGTCAACCAACAGAACGCAGATGACAACGCCCATGTCCGTCCATAATCAGACACATCGATTCTCACACTCTGCAATTTCCCAATCTGGGATCAATAAAGTCTGTTTGTCTATCTCACCTTTAGGTGGTAGCAGTGACTCGGGGGCGGAGCTGCTGTACTGTTTGTATGGGAGAGTGGGTGGGTACTCATCCGGGGTCTGGGGGGGCAGTGCCATGCAGGGGG